>LQNS02020119.1:886652-899277 GCA_001587735.2 Parhyale hawaiensis | reverse complement strand
ACAATATTAAATTTTTTCTCTCTGGCACTCCGCCTCTTGCTGGCAACATAAGGCGCTAATACGCGATGGAGAAAGCCTTTATTGTCATCCTTTGGTATCCTGGATACGGGAAATGGGCAAAAACAGTCTGTTTTGGGAAAGAGTTCTTGAGAACAGCGAGGGTGGTGAAAATATGTAGCAAACAGCAATTTGCAAGGTTGCTTCAACCTCTGGAATTCGGAAAACGAGAGGGAAAAAACAGACTGGTTTAGTGAAGGTGCTGGAAAACATGAATGTGATGAAATGTAGTGGCGAAGAGTGACAAATTAAAGCTAAGTTTTCAATTTGAAAAATGTTTCAGCAACCTAGATGAGGCAAGTGAATGAAACCTAGACGTTACAAAATATCAAACAATAATTTAAAGGGAAGACGAAGTTTTTACCATTCTCTAATATCCTAGATAGCGAAATGGGCAAAAATCAGGTAGGTAGTTTTATAAATCGTCAAGTAGGAGAAGAATCTGACTGTTATAATTACTGTATTTCATCAGAAGGGTTATATTTAGTCATTCTTTTAGAAGAAAAAGATTTAATCGCTTCCATGGCGCGGAAGTAGAAGGTAATGCACCCAAATGGTACTTTTTGAGTGTAGGCTCCCCTCGCTCGTGATCTTCCGGTTTAGAACGGCAAAAGCACATTCGGTGTCGCGGGGGTGAGGGGGGGGACGCAAACCTTCAAGAGTCGAAATTTGGCTGCAATGGACATTGAAAATAATTTGGCGACTGTTCAGCGTGAAGTTTCAACTGCCTCAAAGAGATTCAGCTAAAGAAAGCAGAAGCGAAATGAATTATGTACGACAGGAACGAAAACTCCAAATAAGGATGGGCTTCCCGAACTAATACCAAGAAATTCCGCAGAAGAAAATGCGACATAGCTCCATTATTAAAAACTCTATCAAAGATACCGCCTTTCCTCTACCACGTGAAGAACAAGAAATCATCACATAAAATAGTACAGTCCTCCTTTGGAAAGCATTTTTTCAGTAATGAATTTCCCCTGATCTAAATCCTCAACCGCGTGACAGAGGGAAGCACCGACTGAATAGCAAGCAAGCAATCTCGGAGAAAACGACCTACAACTGTGTATTATTATTATATAGTGTGTAAGTGTGTCTGTCATTTCCTGCTTCACTATTTCCGCATAACGGAAGAATTGCGTCAGCTGTGTGCGTCCAGCAGGGTCACGGAATCCGTAAATTTTAGAGTCTATGAGACGGAGTCGAAAACAGGCTAAAAACAAAGTAAAGATGGATGTAAAGTCAACTTGATCGCACCCCCTACTGGAAAACCCACAAGTGCTTGTTCGTGCTGCAGATATATACATATATATATACAGGCTAACTAGTCCCAAAAAAGTGAATGGCTGCAGTCGACTACGGATCATCAAGAGCTATGGTGCCATCAACGGACGGCTCTTTTGCAATAACCCGAGATCCCTCTCCGACCCTTCCCACAGCTGGTAAAGACCAGTAACCTCACGGCAGCTGTACAGATATCGAAAGCTGAATAACAACATTAAGCACCTCAAGAGCTCGCTTGCGTGGGTCATTATTAGACCCAGACAACGTTCAGAGTGATTAGTTCACAACTCTAGAATGCCGCCACCGCGAAGTCTGAATCGGTCAAAGTTGGACTACTTTTTCTGGAAAAAGAACTTGAGTAGGTCTTTACTGTAATGCAAGGGGTCGGAGTCGGAGACCGGTAAAACTCTGGGTCTAAATCAGAAGCAGACCTTGTCCAACCGACTCCGCGACCCTGGTGTCCAGAATGCGGGCCGGCCGTACTTGGTAAACTATCCACCTTGCGAAAAACCATTTCAGCTGTTTATTTTTATTTTTTAATTATTTTGATCAGAAAATCTAACGTTATTATTCGAAGACGAGGTAGGCAAGTATCGTCTTAAAAATTTCGCATCTGAATTAATTAATTCATTGTCTGGAAGCATGTTCTGCCATGCTGGGCTCCAGATATTCATAACTGCCACGATTTTTTTATATTTTAGAAGCACTTTATAAGCAGCGTTCGGGCGATTTAAGGTTAGTAATAAGAAGGATTCACCAACCTTTGCCTGACATTTTTCGACACGATAAGCAATGAATAATTCCACCGTGGTTTAAACTATGCTAAGCGTGTACTGTTGTCACCTAAAAAATGCACACGCACATAGTTGTAGTCGGTGCCACAATATATTGCATGCCTCTCGCGGCAATGCGTGTAAAACATTTTATTTTAACAGGTCTGGCGGTCAATAATGTTCCCGACCTTTAGTAAAGAAATTGCTTCCTTTAACTTTTCTGACCAGTTGACGCCTGGCTATAGTAACAAAATACAACACCAGAATAAAGAACAATGTTTGTTGATCTTTTACTATATTATACTTATCAGATCATTTACCTATTTTCTATCACGCTTGAAAGAGTCTATCACTATAGTGATACGGTGATAAAACCATGAATAAAACATAACAACTTGAATAATAACTTGAAAGAGGCTATTCTAGGGCCGCAATGCTCTGAAAAACAGCTCATTCGAAGCGAGTGGCAGTAGTATCATTACAACCACGCCTACGGGTGGTACGAGGTACTTATCGACCATTATTGTCAGCCAGTTCATCGGTTGCTATGAATTCCACGTTAGCTGTGCGTTCTGTACTGGTCTGCTGATAGGGGCGTCAGCAGCGCATTTCTCTTCTGCTATTCGAATAAAATCGTAGGTCAGGATGGCAGGCGCAAATGAAGCTTTCTAGTGAACTTGAGTGGATTCTTTTGCTAGGGGTACGGCGTGTTCCAGTGGCCGGCGACATGAAGACTTCCGTGTTTCACTTTTCCGTTGATTTCGCCACTCTGAATCCTGCATGTAGCAAGTGTTAGAAGCAACCCGATTACGTTGAGCCGCTTGATGACTTCATTTTATGTAGCACAATTGAGTTTTTGGAAGTAACAAAAGCGAAGGGCGAACGCCTGGAATGCGATTCAGCCGGTCAAAACCAGCGCTCCTGTCCAAGTTCCGACCAAGTCGAGCCCCTCGAAGAATTAATTTCGCAGGCTAATCGAACTCGCTAGCCTACGGCAACCGAGCATTGTAAATTTCCTCATCAGACGAAGGAGTCTCCAGCCCCAGTTGCAATTGATTAGCATCTAAAATTCGGCGTTCATATTCCAGTCTGTCACAAAAGAAGTACGTTCCAAGAATATCCATGATACATCGGCTACTCCACAGCATACATCTGTCCAAAAACCAGCGGCAATTGCAATTTCTTTGCTGTCATTTTGTGAAGGCTTGGTATTTTGGAATCCATATAGATAACGGTAACAATGATAACGGTAATTGTAATACCGGAGTTATTTCATTATTGCTCCTTTGAGACTTAATCATTCCTTTTCATAACCAGAGACTGAAATGCCAGTCTTTATCAGGCGGCTCTCGTCTGTTCCTCATACCGTCGTCGCATCCGCTAGGATTTTCGCAGAATTCTATAAGGGAACTCCAATTCCTAGAAATCCTGCAAGGATTAAGGCCTTATCCTTGTCTCTTAACTGAGGACAATTGCTTCGAGAGCCACCCCCTTTTTTGTTTATAATCAAATAACTGAAATTGGATGTAGTAACTCGCTAGTCAGAAACCAGCGCAAGAAAATACAGTATTCTAATGCGGCTGTGTCATGTTATGATATTTCTATCTCTTATTGTGCGTTCACTTTACTGACATCGTTAGTAAGAAATACAGCTGAGTAGTAATTCCAGTTTAATTTATTCTTTTCTTTTGCCCTTTTATTTTTGCCCTATTTACTTTTTCAGCCTAATTGCGTCTTTTCCATCGTATTTATCTAATTTTTTGCTGCACGTCTGACTTACCAGTACTTGAATATTTTGCTCACTTAACCTAATTTACCTACCTAATTTTTTGTACATCGGGCCTAGTCTCAATTTCAAATTTTTCGTTCAGGTTCACTTCTAATATTTCGATTCACAAAACCTAGTATGAATTAATTTATCTTCGTACATTTGATACACTTCCTAATAAGTTCTTGTTCATTTTTCTCCAGTTATATTTTTTCCCGCTCAGTTGAAATGATTTCAATTTTGCTAGTGCGACCTACTTTCTGCAATAGCTTTGCTCTTCCGACCCAGTTTCAATGCCACTATTTTTGGCTTTGTTTGACCCACTTCCAACCTAACCTGCAACAAACTAATTTCGCGAGTCCAGAACTGCGTCATGAAGCCGACAATGCATACTGCCGATTTTTTATTTAAGTTTTGCAGTTTTGTGTCTAGAATATTGTCACTGGTTGGTATCTGGACAACGGCTGAGTACGCGGGGCACATTTCCTTTAGAGTGTCTTTATATTATAAGCGTCAATTAATTTACAGCCAGACTTGACTTCACTTTTTGGCGGAAGATACTGGGAGGGCCAATGTGAGAAGGGCACCCGCGCCTTAGTTACGCCTCAGGTGTTGCTGCACGAGACCCTCCAAGTACAGGCCGCTAGAGAAGGAGGACGGATACATCTCGTCGAGATGGAATATTTATATTAGAAATTAAAGAATCACTTTCAGACATGGGGTTACTTGAGGCCACAAGGGAGGGTGAAAAATGAGAATGTATATGTGCATCTCATCAGAAAATCGTAGACATTTATCGGATATGAATATTGAGAGCGGCCTCGAATTACTGCGCATAATCATCTAACATTTCTTGTTGGTAAGTATGTCTGAGAGTAGCACTATAGGGGACCGAGACATGGACATCACCTTGTCAGTAGGCATGGGCCCTTTGGTCCTTATATCTAATGAACACTGAACAGTCTAATCTGAAAATTAATAATTACCGCTATTTTTTATAGCCGCGTACATCAAGCGCTATGACAAAGCCCGTTACTCACACGCTACATTTGTTAACTTATCTGTTCCTTCAGTTTCAAGTGTTCGCTTCTTTAGCCACAAGTTATAGTTTGCTCATTTTCAGTTAAGCGTGAAGCAGTTGCACAGACCAAACTGATAACCAATCTATTCGTATCTTGGCTGTGCCACAGAATATTTTCGGATGACAGTTGCTGACCTGTTTCAAATATTTATCTTTAATTCCGGATTAAAGGTTTAGAAACGCAGAGCAGACGCTAACGCAGTACTGAACTGGAACTTACTGTAGCCAAAGAGTTCAATACCTTAAACTGAAGATCAAGCAGCCAGAGACGACTAAGCCTGAGCAGCATCGTCACCACCAGGAGCGTAGAGGACAAGTCTCGACACAAATTATTTGTCGCCATTTTTTGACGGTATAAACACAAACAAAAAAAGACACAAGCACAATTTTTAAGCACACATAACTTCTTCTTCTTCTTCTTCCAGACCGTTATTACGTCATTATTGTCTCTTTGGACGGCTGGAGCCAAGTACATGGCGTCGGTATCATGGATACCAACATGTGTAAAACAGGCTGTTGACTGTGACGTTGTCGTTGCTGTACATTTTCTCTCCCAAAAACACCAAAGAAATGCCTGTCTGCGTTTGTCTGCGGTAATAAGGTACAGTACAACAACTAGAGCACTCTGAGAGCGCATACTTCCGCCAAGCAAGGCAACGGTAAAAAAAAATTCAACTTGGTTCTGAAACCATGATGTTCTTTTTATCAACTTAAAAATATAATCATTCGTATCTTCTGATAGTATTGACAGTTTCTGCAATTTTCTTAAAGATCCGTTCATAATTTTTTGAGTTACGCTGCTAACAAACATTATGGTAATCATAAGTCAAACATATATACGAACCAACCGATCTGCACCAAAATTTGACCAATAATGTCTTTTAACATTACTAACAACTCCTGTAAATTTCATAAAGATCCAATCAGAACTTTTTGAGTTATTGTGCTTACACGCATAAAATCAAATACGGCAACAAACACACGAACGAATCAACAGACCATCACAAAAATTTGGTCACTTAAACTTCGTAATAAACTCAAAAACTCATGTAAGTTTCATGAAAATCTGTCCATTAACTTTTTGAGTTATGACATTGATAAAAATGAGGCAGACAAACAAACGGAGGAACGGATCTTCGCCAAAAGTTAACCATTTGTTCCTACTAACATACTTAACAATCCCGCTGAATTTCATCAAAATCCGTCCCTAACATTTTGAGTTATCTTGAAGACAGACAAAGAGAATAACAGATAGACAAACCCGACGAAAACATAACCTTCTTGGCAGAGGTAATTATTATGCATTTGCCTTGCAAATTAGTTAGTATGTCTGTCATGCACGTAATAAGTTATGAAAAGTATCTGTGATACACGCCATGGGACACCTGCGGTCGAGCACGAGCTGCTTCTTCAGTCAAATCACGGAGGTAATCGAGGATGATGATGCTTACAAGGTTAACGCACGCAAAGGGCCCAAGCTGCAGTGCACCCTGGATAATGAGCTTGTAACGTCACGAAATACTCGTAAGTAAATAAGTAGCTATTTGACATTGTTTCTTCATCATTTCATTTAGGCATCCAGAGTGTTCTACATGTCCTACAATCTTCATAGTTGCACGACAATATATATCAAAGCACCTGAAGAATGAAATTTTGAAAGAGCGTTTGCTAAAAGACTTGTAAAAGAGCAGATGAAATCAACCTGGCATATGCCCGCAGGTGTCAGAAGCACTTTTAGAGTTAAGTTTATCGTCTTTAAACTGGAATAAATCAAGTGAGCTTTATCGAAAGTAATGTGGCATTCTGAAGATGGAATCATTTGGTTGAAAATCTTCATGTTTTCAATTTATTTTTGTCTTCTACCAATGACGTGCTGTCGTCTATAATTTGAAACCGCTGCAACAAAAAATTCTTCAGATGTGTACATATGATTAAACGCCGAGATAGAAGAACTATTGAAGAAGATTTGCATAGAAAACATTAAAGCATCAGAGAAACAAATTTCTTTCTTTCCCACGAAGTAATATTAAAGCAAAAGTCTATACATAATACGCAGAAGCCATGCAATTGTTCGGTAAACTTGAAAAAAAAAACATCAGCTACAATACGTTGCACACGTTACAACAGTATAGCACTAAGTGTCGCGTCCGACTCGCGTTAGCCAATTTGTAAAAAAAAAATACCTAACCGTATTCCCCACACCTAAACTGTCTAACGGAACGATGTTGTTGAAACGGGCAAAAGTTAAATCCATAATTTTTCTAATGATGCTGCAGTTTTTCTACGATTCGGAGAAGAGGATCTGTTAATGACGCGACGGCACAGCTTAGGTCCACATCTTACAGACACTCTCCGACCGGGTGCGTATCTCTTACGAAAATAAATCTAAATAATAACAAAATTTTATCCTTCAAAGCGACCAAAGAAAAAGTTCGTAGATGCTTTGATACATGTTTTTGTGCAACTATGAAGATTGTGGGACATGTAGGACACTCTGGAGGCCCAAATGACATGATGAAGAAACAATATAAAACAGCTACTTATTAACGTACAAGCATTTTGTGACGTCACATGCTCATAACCCATGGTGCACTCCAGCTTGGGCCCTCCACGTACCAGTTGGAACATTCATAGTAGTATGAACCCTTCATTATATCATTCTTCCTCATCCGCGGTCGAGAAAAGGCGCTCATGCTCTTTCGCTCGTTGGCCGACTAAAGTTAACCGTCTTTGACCGACAGCTCTCTCGATACAGATGGCTTACCCTGTAAAGAATAACAAAATCGGCCAGAGTTTCGCAGTAATGCTCGAAAGAGCATGGAACGAATTATGCAAATGCTGGCTTGTTGAGCAGCTTTACTACCTACAGAGATGGTATCAATGATACCCTGGCAGCGAACGAATGGATGGATCAAACCGAAAGCAGAATCATCATCACTTGCCGCAGTGTTGTTTAGCTCTCCAGCTAGGCGACGTCATCAAAGCCAGGACTGAGAACAATATAACTCCTACTTCTTTGTTAGGATGGGATAAAGAGCTGAGACTTCCTCCTCTTGTATTTCCTCCGTGAGTCTGATTTTGGAGCGGCGTCCAAGTGTACAGTCACGAAGAATATTACAGGACTGGTACGTGCCTCTAGACTGTCAAATGAAAGTACAGAATTTGCATAGCCTATTAATATTTTGTGACTAGTACTCTTACATGTGCAAAGTGATTATATCGAATCTAGAATGGCAGCTCCTAATGGTTCACGAGGCTCATATTAGCTGTAGGTTAAAACCAAATTCGCGGAAAAAATATAAAGAAACTATAAGCAATAAATACCGCAGTGTCTCAGGCGCAGACAAATAATATACGCTGCAGCAAATGAGTCCAGGCCCAGTAGAAATTTTTCGCATTTCAGTATCAAAACTCCAACCGGTAAAGATTATCATTCGCAAGTTGATTCCGAAGAAGATTTTTCATTGAGAATTCTCTTCTCTTGAGAATGACACGAGAAAAAATAAATAAATTAACACATTATTTTAATTTGAGATGGGTATTATTCAAAACTACAATAAAAAGTTGGTAAATATATCTATATTAATGCTGTCCCGCCTTGATAAACACAGGTAGACAAGAATAAGGTCTGTTTGAAGCTTGTGGCGATTCTGCGTTCATAACCGATTAAAGAAAATCAGACCAGGCTGCAAATTTTGGCAAAAATTGGGTAGCCTGTACTGCATGACCTCTATGCTCTGCCAATTTTGAAATCCATGCAAGTGAGATGTGTAAAGGATCTCTCTGCTGGTTTGTGGATCTTGAGCTCCCACACCCAAATTTATGTTACGATGAATGAATTCACGTAGCGCAAATAAAGTAGCTAATCAACAAAGCAAGGCATAAGATATTCTTCAATATGAAAAAAATCTCATGATGAATGTGAAATTTTCATGAGCATCAACAGATAAATGCTATAATGACGAATGTAGTGAATAAATTGACATTTAACTTCCATCGCTTTTCCTTCGCCCTTTGGAGCATATGCATCGACCGTACTAATAAATCACCTCCACAGTCATCGATAGTGTATCGTTGTTTTTTCTGAGTCGTCATTGCTGACAACATGCTGCGCAATTCTTTTTTTTTTTCGGGACAATGTGCATCGAATAAAATTAAGTGGTTCACTGGTGGAACTTTGAGTATCAAAAGTTAAATTAAATTTCTCCTCAATTGCACGAAGTTTATTTTCCAACGACAAACAAATTTACACCCGCTTCTGTTAAGGTGGTAATTGTACCCTCAATTTAATCTAAAGCTCGAATAATCAGTCTTTACTGACGACAAGTCTTCGACCCCCAACGATCATGCTTTTTCCATCGAACTTTTTTGTGTTAAATAAATATGGATATAAGATTGCTCGCCTTGGTACGTAAAATACGTATGATGCAAAGCCTACATTATGCATTTGTACGAACAACGTGATGTGAGGATCGGTAGCTCGCATGCCTTGCATTCTGCCGTATCTAGGCTACCGAGTTAATATGTACAGTACGTTACCTCTGATTATGCAAATAGAATTTTTTCGCTTAATTTTTCAAGTTGAGTGTCTGACTTTGAAATATCAATATTAACTAAATGTATGGCTAGGTGGCCAATATAAACATCACTTGTAAAATAAATATTTAGCCATTGGTTAAGTTTATCCTACAATTTGCTTATTTACAAGTTTTCTTACTGTTACCTCAGATTAGGCAACAAGAAAATAAAAACGTCATGAAGAGGAACAGGAATATTGTTATTAAACGTCCAAAACTAAGAAATTATAACCAAAACAATTCAATAAGCACTGAAATAAGTTTTCAGTAGTTGTAAACACAACAAGTTAAATTTGAACATGGCAACCTCCATTTTTCCTGATTTTTCAAGGCGATTATCAACAGACTTTGTGAGGGTTGATATTTCATATGGTGGAATAGAATCTGCTACTGTTTTTACTGCATTCCACATGCTTACTTTGCTCGAAAACTGCCGACCACCTTCATAGACCTTCCTTTTGATCATTGCCCAGGGGTTCTCAATGGGATTTAAATCGGGGCTATTCACTGGCCAGGTCATAATCCTTTTTTATTTGAATCCTCCATCCGCAAGCCAGTTAGCAGCGTAGTACCGTGCTCGGTGTGAGGGAGCGTTATCGTGCTGAAATACCAATTTGGATCTGCGTGTGATAGTCCGCTCATCAAGCCATGAAATCAAGCTGGCTTCAAGAAACTGGCAGTACCTTTCTGCATTCAGTTTAACTCCTTCTGCAACTTCAAATAGGCCAATAAGGGTGTCACCTACTATCCCGGCCCAAAACATTATACCTGTTGACGCTTAAGCCGTGTCTGTTGAGGTCGGTCATGGAGAACCCATCCAGACGCCCATCCATCTGCATTCGTCAGTAAATATGACATTGGAGAAATCAGTTTTCATGTTCTCCTCAGCCCATCTGAACCTATTTTCTTTGTGAGTTTTTGTTAGAAGTGGTCGTTTAACTGCCTTTTTCACTTTACATAGATTCTGCAGAACCTCACATCTTGTCTTTCTGCTTAGTATTAGGTCTCCAGCGTCGTCAAATATCGCCTTAGTTGTAGAAAGTTGTTTTCTAGCGATAGAAATTTTCAAATGTCGCATATCCCTAGCAGTTAATTTCCTCATAGAAGCTCTATCCGGAGTTTTCCTGTTGACTTTACCTTCTATTGTATAAGCCTTAATTGTTAGGTGATCACGCTGTAATTCCATGGAAACTTCGAGTGTTGTCTTACCAGAAGCCAATAACGAGGTCACTTTGATCCTTACTTCACTTTTCAAACTGCATTTCTTGCCCATGTTGACTAGAGAGTGATGTTGCATAATCTGGGGTAACAGCAGAACCCCGTGCGATGAGCAAATGTTGCCGAAACGTGGGAAATTATTCCGTTTTCTTTTCTCTAGTTGTTTTTATAATTACAACATACCTGTGCACAAACTTACTATTCACATTTTAAATGTTTGACACTTATCTTGAAAAATAAGTGAAAAAATTGTATTTGCATTACCAAAGGTAACGCACTGTATTTCAGGACGAGTGAGCGGCTCATCCTCGCTTCCAGTTGTGGGTGCGCATGCATATGTGGCCTCGGTGCAAGATGTGTATCACCTCGGCCAGTTTCAAATTTCGATAGAAGAACCTTTTTTTGTCCTGAAGATGATTCACGGAAGAATCGACAGTTCGAATATCTACTTTTTGAAAAAAAAATAAGTTTATTTAATTCCACAGCTTGCCGTTATCAGTATAAAACTAGAACGTCTCGTGGCATAAGACCATCTCCGCGGTGGGGGTCAAATTCAATGTGGTCATTTTTGATGGTCAGCTAATCCTCTTTTTCATATGGATGCTGTGCCCAACAAGGTTAGGGCACCCGTAGCATGAGTTCCTTAATAATAAAATAAGAAAAATGGAATGCCTCGTGGCGTAAGACAATCTGTCGCGGTAGAGGCAAATTCAACGCCGTCATTTCTTATGGCTAACCAGGCATAGTTTTTAGGCATGGGTCACATCTAAGTCATCCCTCCAAACTCCCTGCAAAAAATTATGAACATTGCTCAACTCCTTCGATCACTTATTGGGTGGACAGACAAACAAAAAATAAATACATATACAAGCTTAAATCTTCAACAAAAACATTATCACCTCTCTCGCTTCGTTCCCGGGTGATGACTAAGTTTCCCGGAAATCATTAAAATGGCAAACTGAACAGCATTCGAGATAAACTGGCTTGCAAATGGTACAGTACCATTGCTAGAAACTGTTGTGTCTTAACCATTCTCCTTTTGTATTTTCTGGTACGAAGAAAAGGAATTAGACAACCGACAATATGTGACAGTAGGTGTGTAAGTATATACAGGATACGCATCATCCTGAAGTGCAAAATAAATGAGAAATCTTCTGCTTTTCGTCGTATGTCATCTATAAAATATCTTCCGCACGAAAAAAATGATGCGACAACTGAACTATATAAACTCACCCATTAATAACACCTCCCGTCATTTTTGATGGCCCAGAACTCTCGTAAAAGATAAGTTATTTAAAATAAAATTTCCCTTTCCCTGTAAACCTACAGTATCTTCTGTTCGTTCACTCTGAGAGAGATAATCGAATCCGATTAAGTTTACTTTCTCTGGAATTTGAATCTTACGCGTTCGACTCCCCGTACGTATTTATTGAGAACCAGGCGTTACTCGTAAACCGACTACACTTGCGACGGAGATGACCCCAATCCTGTGCTTTGCGATTAATTCCTAACAATTTATCCAAAGTAGTGCATCCGACACTGAATTTATGGACCTTTAAAGTTATTCCAATAGTTATTATAAAACTCACTCGCAGAGAGAGAATCGCTGACGTTCATACGGTAAGTCTCGCAACAGGAGGGATGGAAGAAACATCAAAGAAAATGTATCATGCTAATGAAAACAAGAAGCTTCTGCACGACCGCTCCCCGAATAAGGCACATTAGGAATTTCACCAGTACTCACCTGTAGACGGGGGTACCGACAGCGCCGTGGTAGAAGAGTACGATGATGGTGGTGTCGCCAGGTATGTCGGGCTTCACATCACACGGCAACACGGCCCGTTCCCCAGACACGGCTGTCACTTCTGTC
>LQNS02020119.1:857774-870066 GCA_001587735.2 Parhyale hawaiensis | reverse complement strand
TCACCAGTACTCACCTGTAGACGGGGGTACCGACAGCGCCGTGGTAGAAGAGTACGATGATGGTGGTGTCGCCAGGTATGTCGGGCTTCACATCACACGGCAACACGGCCCGTTCCCCAGACACGGCTGTCACTTCTGTCAGCGGACCTTTGGAAGGAAAGATAGCATATTTATTGGTAACAGTCATTTACACTTGTACTCAGTGGACCAGATGAAACAAAATGAAAGCGCTTCTGTTAAGGGTTATTCAAACTGGCACTCACTGGACCATGTAAAACAAAGGAAATTCCCTATATTGACAGTTGTTCCAACAAGCACCCAGGAGAACACCTACATTATACAATATAGGTTAAAAACTGTGGTCACATCCTCTAACCCTTTCTTGCTTAAAACCGAAGAATAAAAAATAAACCAGACGGCAATATTATGAGACTGATAGTTCAATGCACTTCTTACTTCGTCAAAGCTGAAACCCGAGCTATTATGACACCTAAAGTTTCTCTCTGCATTTCAAACATCCAAACCTCAGCTACTCTGTGGTGCCGCTTAAACCAAGGGAACAAAGAGCAAAATATTCTTTAGTGTACAGCAGAGTGGCGAGGAACTCAAGGATTTCGTTTCGCCCATATATTTGTTTTAACTTGATTTCTTAAGGCGGCTACACACGCTTAAGAAAACTTGACATGCATGCTTGCGCAAGTAATTGATCAGGTATTGGGATATGGCCCTTTGCCACCACACGCACAAGTACACTTGCACAAGTCTCCAGTTGAGTTCACCATTTTTAACAACACGACTCTTCACTTTGCGAAGCGCTACGTAACTACTGGCCGTGATTGCTACCAGTGTTGCCAGATTGAAGAGACATCTAGGTTCTGAAAAAAATGATCTCGACATTAGTATTTTCTCCTGGTAACCCGCAATAATCGTCGATGATCCACTATAAATTTTTGATTGGGCAACGCTGCTTGCTCCATGGTTGGCAGATGTCATTTGAAATTAGCTAAAGAGCCAACTGTACTTCTATAACACTAAGAAACTTGAAACACTACTACCACTACTACTAATATAAAGTATTTTGTGCAGAACTACCTGAACTTGCAACCGTGGCTTGATATCAAGTGCGCGGGTTCGGTACACACGCTACGGTAGACTTGCACAAGTCAGACTTGCGCTTGAGGACATGATTCAAATTCAATCAAGCCTCAAGTCACTGTGTAAGTCTAATACTTGCGCAAGTCTGATCATACACACGCTCATGTTTCCTTGTACAAGTCACCTGCGCAAGCATACTTGTCAAGTTTACTTGAGCGTGTGTAGGGGCCTTTACTTTTGCGAGAGCTTCTGTCTAAATGAAAAAAATCTATTAATATCCCAACGCAATGTATCTTTGATACCGTGCCGAAATTTACATAAGTGAAGCTTGATTGCGTGCTAAAACTGAGTAATTTTTTATGAGTAAAGGTAAGTAAGAATAGCCCTTTTCAGCAGGAGTGAGCAGTTGTGGGGTAAGGTATTCAGTAACGAAAGTGATCAACATAGAAGTACCATCACAAATTCTTTGCCGTCATTTTTGACGGCTTGGTACGGTTGTCTAAAATAAAATAAACTTTTGTGTGTATTAATCTGCTTATTTGTTTGTTAATTAGCTTGATTACTGTCCATTTTCTGCCACGCTTGAAGAAAACGGGTGAAAATTAGGCCAGGTTAGAGACGATAGCAAAGCATACGGCAATCTTATACTTGAATGCACTTCTAGCATTGCCAACGACGAAATCGAAACACTAAAGGCATCTGCAACTTCCATTAACAGTGTCATGCATCCTGACTCTTAGTTTCTTCCCACATATAATATTGTTGCATCACATATTCTTTCAACTTGACTTCCTTCGTCGACGACACAGCTTTTCGCTGAGCAAAAAATATCGACCTGCGTATCCATGATGCCGAATTAAAATTAATATTTTTAGTGAGGATTGACTTTTGACTTTTCTCCATGTCGAAACAAAAAAAAGCTGTTCAGCAGATATGAACCGAACACGCTCATCGCTTATGCTGCTTCGAGTTGGCAGTTGTATAAGGCCCCGTTTCGCACATGCTCAATACAACGCAACGTACACGTGTTGAAAGGTCGTTCGCACATGTGCGACGCCCCACCACACAACACGCTTGTGCTTGCTCTTTATCTCCAGCTTCATATCTGTATTCCTTTTGTTCAAACGCTCGCACAAGAATCCAATGTCATTTGAATAAACTTAGGTTTGTCATTATTACTTACAAGCAGCACTGCTAATTACGTGTGCGGTATAGTTGAATAAAAAAAATACTTAGTCCTGCACCTGTTCATTTTGTGAAATTAAGCCGGTCAAGTCCAGTCAGGAGTGGTCTTATGCCTTCATTTAGCACTCAAAATCTGTTTTTAATATTATATGTTCAATGGCAACAATATAACCAGCTGTTTAGTCTTATTAATGTTTAACAGAATACATAACGCTGAGCCAGATCTCTATATTGTAGCGCAACGTTGCAGCGTGTGTCGAGTCTTGTCTTGAAGCAAACGTGTTGAGCCGTGTTGTGTGGTGTGGGACATGTGCGAACGGCTGCCGTCGCTCGCGGTAGGAATAGCACAGCGCGAGGCACGGATACAAACGCTCATACTTTGTTGCGTTGCGTGGTGTGGTGAGGTGCATGTGCGAACTGGGCCTTAACGTGGCGGTGGAGAAATATCACAATTCTTCACGGTTATATTTCACGGCCGAGTACACTGGTATAACATAAAGAAATCTGCCTCTATTTACAGGCAGTCACACTCGTATAAAATCATCATAAAGGTTTGGGAACTTATGATACTCTGCTTCACATATCTCATGTTTCGCAGGCTGGCAGCTGGCTCTTGATGGGGTCATGAGGCAAGGTTGGTACAGCTTGACTTCAATGCTACTTTTAATCGCGTGAATCGCCTTAATTAAGTTGCTCCATAAGCTTAGATTGATTTGGTATTGGTGGTTCAGTTTTGCGTTAATTAGTCAGTTTTTTTTCTGTCAGACGTCAATGTGTAGTTGTTATGGGAAGAAGAGTGAATTTTTGGATGTGGTTTCTGGTAACCCGCAGGGTAGTGTTCTGGGACCTTTATTGTTCATCGTGTATACAGCGGACCTTTTTGATGTTGTTAATAATTTACTTGTTAGTTCCGCTGATGATGTTACTCTGCTGGCTGTTTGCAATATGCCTAGTGATAGGTAGGAGGTTACAGAATCCGTTCAACGTGATTTGGAAGTGATTGATTCCTGTATGTTCTATGTGGGGGATGAGGCTAAATGCGGGCAATACTAAGACCATACTCGTGTCTAGGTCACGTAGAGTGGGACCTCCTTTCTCAGTAGTCATACTGGATGGTGTGTCACTTCCTGTGGTTGATGACTTGGTAATCTCGGGTGTCAATTTGATCCAAAGCTGGCGTTTGAGCCCCACATTTGTTCGGTTGCCTCACGAGCATCGCAGAAAATTGGTCTTATGAGACGTGCTTTGAGAGTGTTTGGCTCGGTAGAGTTGATGCGTCGCTGCCTTAATTGCTATATCCTCCATCTTCTGGAATACTCCTCCGTAGTCTGGGGCTCCGCTGCAGATTGTCATCTGACGTACGTTCATACAGGATGGGGTTGTGCCTTGTGATCTGGTGCATTGTCGCAGAATTGGTGGGGTCTGCTTTCTGTTTAAAATATATTATTGACCTAGTCATCCACTGTCTGATTTTCTTCCGAACGCCAGATAATGCTCGTGATCTTCTTCTCGGATATACCTAGTAGCTATACTATGAACTCCTACCAGATAGTCAAACATATAACCACTAAATAGATTAATATTATGTTTGACCTTTCAATATGCATTTTCCAGTTATGACTGTACAGCAGAAGTAGGAACGAGTGGGGCTTGTCAGTTATAGTCAGTAGTTTAATTCTCAGCTTCTGCGCGAAGGAGATATCACAGAGGAAAGAACAAGGGACGTAATTATAGTATATCGGTGGACGTGCAACCCATGCACGGAAGTATTCCCACAAAGGGTCAATGTGCATGGGAACAGCAAGTCGAGAAGGAAGAGGAAGCACAGATGAACGTGTGATCTCGGAATGAAGCGAAGTGGGCACGAAAGACAGACGTCCTTAAGGTCAAGCTAATGGCTACGGCAACCAACAGATTCCGCTGGGCTCGCTGCTCCCCATGACATAGGATGGCGAACATAAGCTAACGTAACACTATGGCCCATCCTATCCCCTGAGGGAAATCTTCTAGGGCCACTCTATGTTACTCAACTATGTAGCCTTTTCTAGCAAAAATTTGTGAAATTTTGAATTATTTGAAGATTTATTTGCGGGCAGGCCCTATTTTTTTCACTAGCAGGACCCGTGAAAATTCCACAGTCAATGAATGTCTTTATGTTCTAATATGTATCAACTTTTCTTAGTTCGACCTCATCCATATCGTTTTATGTAACCCTCCCCATCTAAAATAAAGCCCGTCACTAAACCCATGGCAAACTCCGTCTTAGGTAACGTGATCCGTCTACTCTAACCCATATAGGCTAAGCTAACGTTATTCGTGAATCCCAATGCTCGATACCTATCTTGAAGTAAATCTAATAAGCTAAAGCTCTTCATCTTACATACTGCATCTCAATGCTCCTCATATTAGCTAATGTGTCTCATCTATCCTAACGATAATCAAGTATTCTGTTTCTCATCTAACCTTAAGGGCCTCGTCAAACTTAACGATCTATATCTAACCTAACTCTCTTTATTGAACATAAAACACTTTTCATTGCACCCAACGTTCCTCTTCTAATCCAACGCTCCCCATATAACTTTACGGTCCTAATTTAACCGTACAATCTTAATTTAACTTAACGCTTCTCATCTAAAACCTAACACACGCTTTCTAAGAAAACCTAACGCTCATAATCTACCCTGATCATATATCCTAACGTTTCTCATCTAAAACCCAACGCACTCCATCTAACAAAGAAGCCTAACATTCATAATTTATACCCTGATCACCTATCCTAACGCATTTCACGCGAGCAAAGCACTCCATCTAATCTAAGCAATCACTCCTATTAGGCCTAACGCATCTCCTATAACAAAAAACTCCACATCTAGCCTAACGCTTCTCATCTAATCTAATGCTTATAATCTAGCCTAAGGCACTGCTCTAACGCTCCTAATTTAGACTTGACACTCTTCACTCTTCACCTAATCTAACGGTTTTTTGTCTATAATACTCAAAGTAATATTTGTTGGTAAATCGAGAGAAACCTCATGTTACAAACGTCATTATTCTTAATACGAGCTATATTTAAATCGGCGAATAGCTGTACTTTTTCGGCATAATGTCTCTAGCGCTAAGATGTTTCATAGTAGAATACAAAGAAATTTTGGAAGTCTGAATCAGTGTCATCTCTACAGTCCCATTTCAATAATATTCACCATCAAGCACATATCCAGATCAGATTCAGCAATAAAGTAAACAGAAAATCTTCTAAAACGATACAAAAAACAACCAATTACAGCAATTAAAGTGTCGCTTAAGACAACACTCTACAATACTTTTATCTGTCTTTCCCAACTCTGCTGCTAACTTAATAACATCTGCGACAGTGTAAATTTTCATGCAATTGAGCCAGTAAATATAAATAGAGAAAGTCTATTGAGCCATTACAGGAGTTTCATTTAGTAAATAAATCCAAAGCGGGAGCAATACTCCAAGATTACTCGTTACCCTAGAGGCCCGTAACTGTTCAGCAGAGATCGGTAAGTGTGCCGCCCCAAGCTAAGGGGAAATTTTCTTCCAAGGCTAAGTGGCTTCGATTATGGGTAAGAAAAAGCAAGGGGAGGAGAATTAAAGCCCAGCTAATGGAGCAGTGAAACTGCAACTGCGTCCCCTGAAATAATAAGAAGCCCGACGATAGACGAAAGCGCAGTTAATGCCGTGTTGAAACTATAACCGTGTCTTTGGAAAAATGATCTTACGATTTTTGTAGCAGTAATTTGAACACCGAAAACATCAAGATTTCTCATGTAAAAAAAAAATGCCTGTCGTTAATGACACCGTGAAACTGTGGCCGTGTCCTTTGCAATCCATTAATTGTTGCAAGATGAGTGAAAAATAAATAAATTTTTTATGTATTTAGATGTACAAATTCTTGCATGGAGATTGCAACTGGAATGCAGTATAGTGAAATGTAGCGCTTTATAGAAACTCGAGCAAAATAGCAACGCTAATATTACAGTCAACAACCACTTGACGACAATATTATAGTGCCGTGCATAATACATTAAAATAAACAATACGTTGACATAGTAGCAAAGGCAACACGAGGTATACGATAGCGTGTTCGGCGCTCGAAGTCAGCCGCGGCAAACGAACATTTATTTCTTATTTATTATTAACGACGCTCCATGTAGCCAATTAAAATTTTAACATCGCTGAAGGGTCAATTAGCAGCCCAGTCGTTACGGCTCTTCAATTTTATTCCAATCTAATTAGAAAAATAATTTGAGTGCTACGGCCAGAAACTAAAAATACGAAGTAAAGCAAAAAAGCGCATGAAGTATATTGCAAAGTATGGCCCCAGTTTTTATGGAGTGCAGTCACAGTGAAGTGGTTCTAATGCAAAGTCCAGGAAATTGGTTGAGGCTGTGTAGTCTTAATCAATGAATTATTTGCGTATAATTACATATATATCGGTCATGAGTAGAGTTCAGTAGGCAGAGCCTACAATGAACTCAAGAAGTAGTATTTTTCTTCCATGATAAAATATAGATACAGTCCTACACGCTTTTGACGATTCACATGAATTTAATGGTGTAAACGAAATCAGTATTTTCATACTCTGACATGTCTACAATAAAATGAAGACCGGCGTGTATTTCTACGTTTATTTGTTTGTCCCTTCTATTTTTTAACACGCTTCAAGGAAACATGAGGCGAAAACTATACCGGGTTGGAGAATGTGGTTATCATGTCACGATTCATTGAAAATTGACAGACAGAAAATAAACCAGGGTGCAGATGATGGCAAACGTATATTAATAGAGGGGATCCCAGACTTCTTCAAACAAACTTTAACCTGAGGTTACCTACAATGAACAAAGTATATTTCACTCTGTAGATGCATGTCCGAAAGTGTTTCCTTTAAAAGCTGCGATGAGTTAAAGTTTAAGAAGTTCGATTAACCGCAATGGCAGACTACTTCAACTTACAGAAAAGAAAAGTTGCACTTCGAGCCCTTGTTTACTCTGAGCAGTTGGTCTGTAGCATATCTACGTACAGACGACAATGCACAGTATTGACAAGTGGGCTCACAAACGCGCATTTAATTATCGGTATGACAGACCGCAATTCTAGGAGAGCAGCCAAAATATACAGAGAGAGATGAATCACAACAGATACGTACCGGCACTTCAAACACTGACAAACGTACATATAAGACTGCGTGAAACCAGAACCTTCCGCGTCGTAAGACCTGACGCAGGGCCGCCCTCGAACGGAAAAGACGGACCGATGGAGGACGCTGTTCTACTAAGTTTCACAATGCTTCAAGGACAGGCACGCGTGTTGCATCAAATGGTCTTCATGCAAGTCGCATCCATGGCGATTTGGCGCGTGGTGCACACAATCTTCAACAACCATTTCACATGCAGCAAGTACAGGGCTCAAATGTTGACGATTATGCACAACATATCAAAATTGCCAGGTGGTTTTTAAAACAAGAAGAATAAGAACAAAATATTGCATCAAAAGTGTTTGTCACAGATGAAGTAACATTCACGAGAAAGAGAGCATTCAACGCGCATAATGGGTATTGGTTAAGACGCGTTAATCCACACACTACACGGCAAAGCAGTCACCAACTTAGGTTTTATCTAAATGTGTGGGCCGGCATTATTTATTGACAATTATCTGATGGTTCCCCTGCATCCTGCTCTAAAAAACTCACTCGACGCATTTGTTCGACGATTCTTGAAGAGGTATTGCCAGAGGGACTAGAAAATGTTGATTTGACGAATTGCAGAGGAACGTGGTTTTATCAAGATGGTATTCTGGTAAGCTTCAGAATTGAAGTTAGGCAGTTATTGGATGAGCGGTTTCCTAACCGTTGGATAGGTCGCGGCGGACGATTCTTGTGGCGGAAGCTGCATGCTTCCGTTCTCAGCTCTAACACCATGTATCGCTCTCTGGTTCGATACTCCGCCAGACTCTCGAGCTCTTTGCAGATCTTGGTGTGCTGACTCGGCAAGTTGTGTGTGCATGCACAGCGCTGTGGCAGAACTGCTTCCCTCAGAGATGAGGGGGGTGGGGGGTCTTGGGTCAATTGTTCCTTCCGTCAAATTGGCACCATAGTTCTTGGCCCGAGGGTGACTGCGACTACACTTACTCACCTGGGGCCAGTAGGCCTATACCCGCAGCACAAACCAGTGCATGTGGGTTTCCCAGGTGAGGGTGTGGTCTAAGTTGACTTTACCTTTACCACCGCGTCCTGACATGACGCCTCTTGATTTCAGCCTTTGGGGACGCCTAAAAATTTAGTTTACGAAACACCAGTTCTGTTCGAAGAAGAATTTATCGTTAGAGCACTTATATCTTATTACACTTTGAATTGGCCGTTGTAGCGCATCTTTCAGCAGCTATATTAGTAACGAAGGTACGATTAAAAATTCCTTGTAGTCAATTTTTACCGTGCGGGCACTCTATTTTCTAGATAATATCTACCGTGTGCACATGCCGCAAGGCTCGGCAGAATCTACCCAATATATTGCTTAAGCTAATAATTTGCTAAACAAGCGAACGAGAATGACGACGGAAGTAGAATTGAAGTCAGTCGGTGAGACGCTCAAGCCAACCTGGACGTACCAGAGACCGTTCTACAACGAAGAGGAAGCGACGTACGGTACGTCAAGAGAACCGTGAAGCCCATGTTCGTGGGTGCTTCCGCCTTCGATATAGCTACTCGCATATGAGCCGTGAGCCAGATAAGCAAAAGAGATCAACTCAAAGGGGAAGAACAGAAAAGAGAATGCAGAATAAAGAAAAGAAACACAATTGGCACAAAAAAAAAGAAATTGCATAGGTCTGGTTAAGGCTGAAATAGCAAATAAGTTCCCGTGCTTGCGCGACCCCTACAACTACTATTGAATGAACGAACACAACTGATCCAATCAAACTCACGGCTTATGAACCATTTTGTGCCCTTGAAGTGCACGGAGAAGGACCGAGCACAAAATGTGACTAAAATATTGCAACGGTATTGAAACCAATATTAAGCAACACGCTAGTCACAAAATCTACGGATTTGACGCCTTAAATTTCATTTACTTTCATTGGAGCAACCAGCTTGCACGCACAGCCGAGCTAGGAAAATATAACACTTCATCTATTTAACACGAAATAAGCACGTTAAGTTTATATTCGCTGTTCCAACATGAAGAGGCTGGAAAGGGGGAGGCGGCTTGTATCGACGTGACGGCCATGACAGCCCAGAAGCTACCGTGCGCCATCAATACAGGTCTCTGTGTCTGACGAGTTGCTGTTTAAAGGAAAACGAAAACAATATTGCCGTCATTATCGATGCTATGTTTTTAGCACCATCTTAGCATTCACATAATTCTAGTCACAGTGCAGAAGATGGGACGTGCAAAGCTCAGGACGGCATTGAGGACAATGTTGATCTATCGCTTTACCAGGCTAAAGCATATCTATGATGCGTGTTATCACAAAACCAAAAGCGTATAAAGAAGCTAGTTATCGTGCCCGAACCCCGATGGCGAGATTTCCCCCAGACACGAAATCAGGCTCCCTAGCATTAAGAAAACAAAAGAAACTAGAGCACTCTGAGAGCGCATACCTCCGCCAAGTGAGCAAACGTTAGCAAAAATTCAAATTGGCTCTGAAACCATAATTTTCATTGCATAAACTCGAAAATCTAATCATTTGTGCCCTTTTACATTAATAACAGCTTGTTTGATTTTTTTGAAGATCCGTTCATAACTTTTTCAGTTATACTGTTAACAAACATTATAACAAATATGAGTCAAACATACAAACGAACCAACCGATCTGCACCAAAATTTGATCATTTATGTCTTTTACCATTACTAACAACTACTATAAATTTCATAAAGATCCATTCGTTATTTTTTGAGTTATTGTGCTAACAAGCAAAAAATAAAAACAGTGACAAACAAACGAACGAACAAACGGACTATTACCAAATTTTGGTCATCTACTCTTTATTATATACCTAACAACTCATATTAATTTCATCAAAATCCATCCATAACTTTTTGAGTTATGGCATCAAGAAAAATGATGCAAACAAACAAACAAACGGATGGATATATCTTCACCAAAAGTTAATCATCTGTTCCTCCTAACATACCTAACAATCCCTGTAAATTTCATGAAAATCGGTTCATAACTTTTTGAGTTTTCTTGGTGACAGACAGACAGACAGACAGACAAACAAACAGACAAACACAGACAAACAGGCAGACAAAGAGACAGACAGACAAACACGACGAAAACATAACCTCCTTGGCGGAGGTGATGACGGAAAAGATGCTAAGACGGAAAGAAGGTGATATCATATAGGCCTACTTTAATAGTGGTTATAACACTGAGAGGAAAATACCTCGATAACCTCCAAAACGTGGCTAGTGGAGTTCCTGGACACTGGCTGTCGACACAATAACTGGCTACTCTTGAAACCTTCACGTTGGTGGCAACACGCGTCACAGAAACACCCTGACTTAGTAGGGCGAAGGTTTGCACGTTCTAACTCTATGCACGTTGAAAAAAAATAAATGGATAAGAATACGGTGGTAAAGCAAGTGCCGTTGACAACGAAAGCAGTGATGTTTTCATCTTAACTAGGCGGATATCGTCGTACACTGAGACCTCCAATGATGATGTACTATTGTTGTTATTGCCTGGCCTGGTCACTGCGACAGCACAAGATCTCCCCTATTTACGTTATAACAAACTTGACATTAAAATTTAGTATTACGCCGACGACGGCGTTTTACTCTTTCTGCTGCCGTGACTGCAAGACACTGTCGCATAACATAAACATGTGTTACGATTCGGGGTCCCGGTTATTGAGATATTCGATGTTATATGGGACTAAATAAAATACAGAGATAAATCTTGTACTTAAATTCAGTGTGACGGTAAGATCTGCTAGTCTCATAAATAACATGCAAGTTTGATGAGATGGTAAGTTATTGTATTTTATAATGAACAGCGCACCGTACAGGCAACATAACTACCGTTTTCACTATCATATTCCCTGTCGGGTATTCAGCGCACTGTGTAACCAATGACTACAGTCTTAATTACTCTCATATTTCCTACCAGGTACAGCGAACGACTACAATCTTCATCACTCTTATATTCCCTACTGGGTACAGCCAATGACTACAGTCTTCATCACTCTCATATTCCCTACCAGGTAGAGCAAATGACTACAACCTTCATCACTCTTATATTCCCTACTGGGTACAGCCAATGACTACAGTCTTCATCACTCTCATATTCCCTACCAGGTACAGCAAATGACTACAATCTTCATCACTCTCATATTTCCTACCAGGTACAGCCAATGACTACAGTCTTCATCACTCTCATATTTCCTACAAGGTACAGCCAATGACTACAATCTTCATCACTCTCATATTTCCTACCAGGTACAGCCAATGACTACAGTCTTCATCACTCTCATATTTCCTACAAGGTACAGCCAATGACTACAATCTTCATCACTATCATATTTCCTACCAGGTACAGCCAATGACTACAGTCTTCATCACTCTTATATTCCCTACTAGATACAGCCAATGACTACAGTCTTCATCACTCTCATATTTCCTATCAGGTACAGCCAATGACTACAGTCTTCATCACTCTTATATTCCCTACTAGGTACAGCCAATGACTACAGTCTTCATCACTCTCATATTTATACCAGGTACAGCCAATGACTACAGTCTTCATCACTCTCATATTTCCTACCAGGTACAGCCAATGACTACAGTTTTCATCACTCTCATATTCCTACCAGGTACAGCCAATGACTACAGTTTTCATCACTCTCATATTCCCTACCAGGTACAGCCAATGACTAGTCTTCATCACTTTCATATTCCCTACCAGGTACAGCCAATGACTACAGTCTTCATCACTCTCATATTCCCTACCAGGTACAGCCAATGACTACAGTCTTCATCACTCTCATATTCCC
>LQNS02020119.1:829009-845443 GCA_001587735.2 Parhyale hawaiensis | reverse complement strand
GAGCATGAAGTGGCGCCTAAGGGCCGAAACGCCGCTAAAAACAGGCACTCAAAAGGCAGTCGCGGTGTACTCGAACGCTTGCAGATTTGCAATTGGCTCGTGTGAGGACCTAGCCAAGAAATAACGTTTAAGTTGGCGCTCACTTGTGAAGGGCAGAAACTTGTAATGCTCTGCTTAGCCGAATTCCTGGTATGCGAATCGTGCCTACTAACGTACGCTATTTTATACAGGGAAAGTGTTTCTACACAGTGGACGCAACATACTAGGCTACTCGTACCTGGTGCCGAAATGCTGGAACAGCTAGAGTAGATTAGATACCGGTAGTAGACGGGCCAACAGTTCCATTCCCAGACAGCAACCGGAAATAACGCTCAGGACTCTATAGGTATGTCTACACTTGTTCAATTTTCAGTTGAACAAGCGCAGAGGGTGTTGTAAGCCGGTACACATACGTAACTGAATGGATGCATGCGCTATTGAATGGTAGTTTTCAGGACGCATGCCTCTATTCGTGAGAGGAAAGGGAAGGGGCATGGAGTCCCTCCACTGGTGGGAATCGTACGCTTTTTTCTTCAACTTGTGCGTTACCAACACTGCTCGTACTTCTTTTGACGTTTGTTAACCTGTAGCAACATGGTTTCTTCGCATGGTAGGTAGCCAGATATTGAACAAGTCAGTGTTCATCCGATTTCTGTGGTAGCACTGCAGCATGTATGTATGGTTAAATCTGTCGCTGTGGCATAATGACATTTTTTGATATATTACCTATATCCATGAGCAATGTTATTATATGTGAGCAACTTTCTTTAATATAAAAAATGCACGTTTTATCTACGCAATCAGAAGCAATCAAAGAGCGACTTTTCTCACAAGAGCACAAGCAATATTGACAGAACAATATTCCTTTCGTGCGCCACTCAGCAAGGCAGTTGAAAGAGAACTAACGACCAGATGTGGATGGAACCTAAATTCCTCTTTCTATACAAGTTAAGACGCGCGTCAGTGGATAATTGAATTAAAAGTTGAAGCACAAGTTGAAAGGGAAAATTGAACAAGTGTAGACGTAGCTTAAGGGCTATTGCCGGGTAACGAACACCACGCTACCTCGTGCAGGAAGTATTCAAAGTCTCCGAGAACTGCAGGTTGTGCGTATTAAAGGTTTCTTTCATAGTGTGTAACAGACACATAACGATCGTATTATTATTATTATACATTGCAGTCGTCTGTGAATGATGGCAAGTTACTTTTCTGAAAATAGTTTCAGTATCCATGCCCGCGACCAACATTCTGCTCAAGATGATGCTGTACGCCTGGCTATTTCATTTAGAGATTGAAATACCGAAAGAGTTTGTCACGCCCGAGTTCAAATAAACAAATGAAACCATCTGCCTCCTTCCTTGAAAATGTACTGCCAATTGCTGCATTTTGGGCACGTCGGATACTATTCGCTGTATAGTCTACTAACTGAGGCAGAGCAAGCCAATTCTCATTCTTTTCTTGCGGCCTGCATCTAAAACCATATCCTAGATACCGATATACTGGTCCTTTAGTACGGTCTACGCACATGCTCCAAGCAGGGAAGAAACTGGTCACCCCGACAAACAAATACATACATTAGTTTTTCAAAGAAAGAAGCCGATAACTATTCAGCGGTATTTATTACTGTGTTTCATAGTTTGATGAAAGTTTGTAAACTGTTATCATTGGGCGCATTCGACCCATTGTTTTCATTTGAGCTAAGCGTTGTTGTAATGGCATTAATGTGTTCGTTAGTCAAAATGCAAGCGGGACTAACAAATGTAAGACTAATTAGTTTCATAATTACCAGGGGTAACGAAAAGTACCTTTCCATATCCCTATAAGCGAGTCTGAACACTTTTGCAATATAGTCGCCAGATGAACTATAATACTGCATGTGCTTGTGTAGCGTTTACGCCGCATTGACTTAGTGGTACAGTACTGTCTACAGTTCAAGTCCTTACCCAATCCGCCTTGCATGTATATATATTAAAAAGTATCACATTTCTTTGAGGGTACAACTTTAAGTCTAAAAACAAAAAGCTCTAACCTGATAAATAATTTATCAAGTGGTAACATCAATACCTAGACTTATTCCGACAGAAGCTCTCCCATACACTCGAAAGCTTTAACTGAAACAGTAGGTAGTAGTGGTAGCGGTGGTGAAACCAGGAGAATACTACAACTACTGAATCAGTGGTATCAGTAGTTCTTTAGCACAGCCTGTACTTGTACTTCCAGTAAAAAAAAAAAGGATTAGCTTTTGTCTCAATAAATCCATAGCTACTGATGACATCAACAACTGCGTAATTTATCGGTGCTATTATTTAACAATGACTGCGCTCCTGCCCTTACAAACGCATCGGCTGGGAATCAATACCAGTGCGATACGGCACCGAGCAGAGCAAACATGGCCTGTACCTGTTGCGCTCGTATAACGAACAGCGTGGCCAAGAACACATTACCATGCATATTGTATCTACTGACGGCACAGCGGAACTGACAGTTGATGAACCGCGAAACTCTGTGCCTGCCGAAAGGTTAATAAAGTCAAGCAAAGTTGTGGTCGACAAGAAAATGATATCTCATCTCAGCGCCGGGTCGATATAACAGAAAACGCCGCAGTTATATGAAGTAATTATTTGCGTAAATTTAGTTGTGTATATATAACAGAAGGTCAAATTATTATTATTATTATTATAATTATTGTTATCTTGAGTAGTTTAAGCCTCCGTCTCCACAACAATGGCGATCTAACAGAGGAAGAAGCAAGGGACATATAGTATGACGATAGAAGTACGGGGAACCCATGCACGCAGGTGTTCCCACACAAGATCAAAGAGCATGGGAACAGCAAGTCAGGCAAGAAGAGGAAGATTAGAATAAAGCAAGAGCAAATAGGAGTATGAAAATGGAAGGAAGCAAAGTGGGCACGAAAGATAGACATCCCGAAGGCCTAGCTAATGGCTAAGGTAACCTACACGAGCCCCCTGGGGTCGCCGGGCCCCATAACATAGGATGGGCGAACCTAACTAACCTACCCTATGCCACCTGAGGGGTAGTAGGTGACAACCATGGAGGAGTCACATAAAACCAAAATCAAAAAGTGACGTCGTCAGTGACTTCATATCGACCAACGGCGCGACTGAACAGCCTGTGAGCAATTTATATAATCGACGAAATGTATGTACATTGCAAATTGAAGCCCTAACACTAAGAACTACTTTTGTTCTGTTAAGTTATTACAGGTTCCAGCTAGTTAGGTAGTGTACGATATAATAAAGACGAATGTGTATTTGTTCTCATTGTGCACGAGTGCTGCTCCTGATGCCACCATTTGCGACCGTCTTCCGACTGCGATTGCATCGATCCAGAGTGAGGATCCCAAGTCTTTGTTCGCTTTTGCCGGATACGTGGCAGATGGCTACCGTGAAGCTGCTTTGGACTTTTGCACCTTGTCCGGCTATGCGCATCTTGTCCAGTAATTCACTAATATCGCTGGAAATTGTCTTGACCTTGTCTTGACTGATATCCCTAATTCGGTCACTGTCGGCACCTCGGGCCACTCCCAACTTGCTTTGTTGGTGGTGTCGAACCACGTTGTGCCAGGGGCTGCGATCAGGAGGGAGATGTTTGTCAAGGGTAGGGGTAATTGGGATGCTATGGCTGCTGCCGATGTGCATTTTTCATGGCGTTGCAGTTTGCGCAGTGACGACCCTATCTCCGAATGCAATGATTTTATTTTATCGGTTTTGGAGAGGTTTATCCCAAAGCGGACCACTTTTGTTACAATCACGGGACAAACCATGGTATGACAAGTGCCGGTAGGCTTATGAGGCTAAGCAAGCAGCTCTTCAAGCCTGGCAGCGTTCGCGTGACTGTGCGTTGTAGCAGGCATACACTTTGCGTGGAGCTGAGGCCAAATGTGTGTACGAGAGAACCCTGTATATTGCCAGAGACAGGACTCTAGAGAGTCTCTCTGAGGATAAAAATCCACGTCATTAGCGTTGCGAATTTAAAAGCTCAGTCTTCGGTGTAGAGCCTTCTCTGCCGACCCTTGCGGGTTGATTATCCCTCTGCCGACCCTTGGAGAGGTTTATCCCAAAGCGGACCACTTTTGTTACAATCACGGGACAAACCATGGTTTGATGACAAGTGCCGGTAGGCTTATGAGTCTAAGCAAGCAGCTCTTCAAGCCTGGCGGCGTTCGCGTGACCGTGCGTTGTAGCTGAGGCCAAGCGTGTGTACGAGAGAGCCCTGTATATAGCCAGAGACAAGACTCTAGAGGGTCTCTCTGAGGATAAAAATCCACATCACTCGTTGTAGAGCCTTCTCTGCTGACCCTTGCGGGCTCCGGAAGCGGTATGGTTGCCCATCCTCTTTCTAAGGCGGAGATTCTTTCAGCTCACTTTGATAGTAAGCAGAGCAAGAGAGTGCTGTCGTTACCGATGAGACGTCACCCGAGGCTGGGTTTACCTTCGTTGGTGTTTAAACCGAGCACTATGCGAGCGCTCTTGATGGACTTAGATCTAAATGGTGGATTGGACCTTGTTGCATTTTTCTTCTACTTCACAAGAAACTTACTGGCTCAGTGTGATTTTCAGACACCTCATACGGTCAGGGGTTTTCCTAGCTAACAGCGTACCGGAAATATTACACCTATTCCTAGAGGTCCTTTCGGGCCAAATGTAGGAAATGGCCGGCCTATATCTTTAAAGACAAGTTTGTCCAAGGTTTAAGAAATTGGTGGCATGCAAATTGAGTTGCTTTGCTGAAACGACTGGACTTAGCATCGCATCAATTTTTGTGCAGAAAGAACTTGCGTTGCTGCGCTCTGTTTTCTGTGTCACACCTCGTCCCATCAGAATTCTATAGCAGTTTTAAAGTTCGCCTGTTTCAGTTGGACTTCAATGCAGGTTTGATAAAGTCAACTACGGAGGCCTATTGCATAAATTGGAGTCTTTTGGCGTGGATGGTAGAGTGTTGTCCATCAATCGGGATGCTATTCTTGAGCATACGCTGGGCGTGTCAGTGAGTATATCTATCAGGTAGCTTCGCGTGTTCCTTTGGGCAGTATTTTGGGTAGCTTGTTGTTTGTGTAGTACAATAGAGAAGTTTTCCTCCTGAAAGGACACTATGATTAACTATGCCAACGATTCCACCATGCCAAAGCTGATTCCGGCTCCTGGATTGCATAAGGATGTTGCCCGGTCTCACAGATTTGACTGAGATGCAAATGAGGCGTCCTGTCTCGGATGCTTCTGGTAAGTAAGGACCGTGTGTAAGGTTCCCGTTGTGTTTGGTGACGTTGGAGTAGCCAGGAGAAGTTTCAAAGCTAATTTTCTCTGTTTGTTAGAGTACTGTTCTTCTGTCTGAGGTTCGGCAGCCGCTAGTCATCTTCGTCTGCCTGACAGACTTGTTAGCTCTGCCAGTCGGGTGCGTGCCCTTCATTTGGTAGAGCAATGTCATAGATTGAGAGTCGCCAGCCTCTTCACGTTCTATATATAAGGTATTTAATAACGAAAGCCATTAGCAACATTCCACGGTTCCTGCTCTTAGGATCTTCGGGTGAAACACGTGAGCTGCGTCAGTAGCCATCCCTTTACTTTGGGAACGGTTAGGTGCCAAACTCGTCAGTTCGGTCGCAGTTTCATACCTGGAACGGTACTGGTATGGAATTTGTTAATGAGATCAGCATACAGTCGAGTCGATGTGCAAGCGTTCAAGTCGGCTGTGAATATTTTTTATGGATTCTTCTTTTTAGCAGCGCTTTGGCGTTGTTTTGTGCCTCATTTTGGTTATTCCTGTCCTCTGATGCTCTTGTACGAAGTTTAAGTAATAAAAACGTACTAGCTAGAACCTGAAGAAACCTTACAGTACAAAAGCAATTGCTTGCAGTGACATCTCAGACCCGTACCACTCTAATTTTCCCCTATTAATACTGAAGGAACCTGTAGAAATTCTGTACAACAAAAGAATTGTTCCTCAATGATGCACTCGGACCCATATCATGCATACGAAGGTTGAAGCATGTTCCAAGTCAGAAAGTGAATCCTCTGCCTAAGACCGTATTCACACGTTCTCATCGTAACGCGTTCAGTCAAACTGATGGACGCGGCGCGTTCATTTGATGAAAGGAGCAGCAGCAAATGCGGTAGACTGAAGGATTAAGTGCGTCTGTTTTAAGTACGCGTCGCGTTATTCAAGTTCAGTAACAAAACCTATAAATACTAAAATATCCTCTATAGCGTTTTTAAATCACGAACAAGTCGACAAAAATGCTGTTTTATCCTCACTTTAACGATCAGAATCACTGTATCCCCGTTAAACGAAATAGCCTGAAAATGTTGTATGAACACAGACGCCATCTTCGATTTTGAAGCCGGCTGATCGCTTGCTGTTGATTTCCTTTCTATCGGTCTATCATGCTATAAATTATTTCAGAAATATGCTGTTCCAATCAAAATCAGGCCACAAGATTATGCGATACTCGTGTGACTTCAACCGGCGCGAAATATAAGCAACACTGTAAAGAAACGAGATCATAACTGAACGCGCGGAACCATTTATTTGAATGAAGGGCGCATCTACGTGCGGACAGCGACCGGCAAACTTGACACACACCTTGTGTTCATTTTCGTGCTTGAACGCGTTGATGAGGAACGTGTGAACTCTCTAAGACCTGCGAGCAGCTGCAGCTTCAGTTTAAACTTGACTTCTTCTCCTAGACCCCTTCCCAGGTCATATCATGGATACCTCGAGAAGGTCCTAATTTTCCCCAAACCTAAGGGCCAGGTCACACGTCCCTCATCGTAACGCATTCAATCACGAAAATGAACACAAACAGGCCGTCAAGTTCTTCTGTCGCTGTCCACACGTAGAAGCGATCAAGCGACTTTCGATGCCGCGCGTTCAGAAGACAGATAACTCGTTTGCAATAATCGTACTTTTGTATTTGGCAGCGAACGTAGTCTATTTTTAGCAGAATTTATTCCTTCCATAGAGTGAGCATCGGTATCCAGTAAAGAACCCCGGGAGGAAAATAGTCCCGGTAGGAAAAAAGCCCCGGCAGGAAAAAAGCCTCTGTGGAAAAAGCCCGGTTGAAAAAATGGGGTGCCGGTAAATCCGTCTAACTCAATCGTCTAAACAAATTCATCTAACTCAATTCGTCTAACACAAGTTTACCTAATGGTAAATTTGACTAAGGAACAATTCATCTAATCGCAATTTGTCTAATGTCAAGTTTGTCTAAGGAACAAGTCATCTAATTTAAATTAGAGGTTGAAATAAAGGAAACATTTTCTTTCTATACCTACTACTATTAACCAAAAGTAACTACAATGAGTTTGGAAGTATTCAATATTACAAGGCTACATACCCTGATCAACAAAAAAATGACTAAATGTTTATAAAAAAAAAGCTTGTGTACATCAATGGATATATGAAGTAACTTAAACTATGAACTAACCTAACCAAAATTACTTTAATCTAACCTTACCTGAATTAACCGAGCCTAAACTAAGCTAACCTAAACTAACCTGAACTAAACTTACCTATCCTATAATAACCTAGCCTAAACTAACCTTACCTAAACTAACTTAACCAAACTAACCTAACGTAACATACACTAACCTAACTTTAGCTAAAATAACCTAAACTAAGCTAACCCAAACTAAGCTAAGCTAACTTAAAGAAACCTAACCTAAACTAACCTCACCTAACCTAATCTAACCTAACCCTACATTAAACTAACCTAACTCAGCAGACTAAGCTAAACCAACCTAGGTATATTACATTGCTTCTCATATATACATTTATAAACTAAAGCTGTTTATAATCGTTTTGTCGACTCTTTGTTGATCAGCGTGGGTTAGCCTTATATTATTGAATATTGTACTTCCAAACTTAAAGTAACTACGTTTGATTAATAGTAGTAGGTATAGTAAGAAAATGTTTCCTTTTATTGAACCTCTAATGCACATTAGATGATTTGACATTAGACGAATTGCGATTAGATGAAATGTTCCTTAGACGAATTTACCATTAGATAAACTTGCTTTAAACGAATTGAGTTATTTGAATTTGTTTAGACGAATTGAGTTAGACGAATTGTCCTAGACCCGGAAAAAAGCCCCACTTTCCTTTCAAAGCTATATTTAGACGCTCTATTCATTTATTTCGAATACAGTATATTCAAGTAACCTAAACTATATTGTGCACAGCTAAATTTGACCTAGCATCTGCATGAGCGAACAGGGGTCGCAAGAACCCCTGAAATAGGTTATGTGAGTTTAAGTTAAGTTATATTTGGCTAGGTATGCTTAGGTTGGTGAGCATAGGTTAGGTGAGTTTAGGTTAGGTGAGTTTAGGTTAGGCGAACTTAGGTTAGGTGAGCATAGGTTCGGTGATCTTGGCCCCGCTAACACACGGTGTAGAATCAACTTTGTGAGATGAGGCTCGACGTGCTATGCACGTTGATTTGAAAACTCCAGATAACGTTGTTAGCACGCTGCATCACAACGTGCTGGGCACGTGCTTTGCATGTCCATAGCACCTTGTGCTGGCCGTTCCCTTAGTACATAGTGATACAACGTGCTGGACAAGTTCCTAACACGTTATAATACAACGTACTAAGGACGTGGCTAGCACGTTGTTAGCACGTTGTGATACGACTTATTAACATCGTTATCTGGAGCTGAACTGACATTGTCAAGTAGCTATTTAGGTAGACATAATGTAGTCAGCACGTTATCTTACAACGTCTGGTAACAACGTGCTGGTAACAACGTGCTAACATCGTGATCTGGAGTCCACATATCTAGGCAGAATCGACGTCATATTGCTAGCTGGGAGGTTAGTTGAGCTTAGGTTAAGTAAGGTTAGATTAGGTTATTTGAAGTTGGGTCAAATAAGGTAAGTTTAGGTTGGATCAGTTTAAGTGAGTTTAGGTTTGGCTATATGCATTGGAGCCAAAATTTTACATTTTAGATTTCTCTAAATCCAAGAATCGTGTATCTTGGGTTAGGCCAATCGGACAAAAATTACTTAGGCTACGTACAAAAAGTTAGGTAATTACACTAGGATGCAAACCATTAGGTAAGGTTAGGAGGCGAGGTCTGATTTTCTCTAAGTTGCAATTATGAAAGACGTAGAGGTCAAGGTACATGAGGTAAAGTTAGGTGAGGCTGGGTTAGGTCAGCTTGAAAGAGGTTAGGTGAAGTTACACTACGTTAGGTTAGAAAAAACTAGGTAATGTGAGGTCGGAATAGGTTGGGTATAGTTAGATATAAATAAATTTCGCTCGGTTCAATTAGAAAAAGTTGGTGTCATTAGACTAGGGTAGGTAAATGTAGTACAGTATAATTTAATTAATTTTAATGTACATGTTTTGCTTCAAAATAAATAGGTAGGGGTAATAAATGTACGTTAGGTGATAAGCGGGCCTTTTTTCTTCCGGAACTTTTTTCCTTCCCGGGGCTTTTTTCCTATACCCGTGAACATCACTACTACTTCACGTGACGAGAAAGTTCGTGAAACCCATCCACTCCATTTCTTTCCCGCAATATATTGAGCATAAAACAATCTTGCTAACATTGCAATAACAAGTCAGCTAACTGCAAGTCGCAATGTAGCAATATAGTCATCATAAAGCGATATAGCTTACGTAACGATATGTATGCATAGCCTAATGGCCAATATGAATACAATACTGACGAAGACGCAACGGCTAACAGTATTATTTGCAGTATGGCATTATGGTACTACCACAAAGACCAACACACCATTACGGATAATTGAGAAAAAATAACACAGTGAACTACTACTGCCCCCGAAAAACACCACATCAAGTCTTTGATAAACAAGACCTCTGTCGTAAACCCCCGCACGAGAGGCAGCTCCATAAAATCCCATTATTTTCCTATCAATAAAGTGTAAGAATTTACGGCTCGCATTATTTTCCTATCAATAAAGTGAACTAATTTCAGGCTTGCAGTATTTTCCTGTCAATAAAGTGAGAGACTTTCTGGCTAGCATCATTTTCCTAACAATAAAGTGAAATAATTTCAGGCTCGCATTGTTTTCCTATGAATAAAGTGAGAGAATTTGAGGCTCACTGAAGATTGCTGACACACAACTAAAACAAGTAAGATATGGCAGCAATGCAGGTGTGCATTACGACACGGGTGACCGGTCGGTAAGGCGTGCACAGCATTACTGCAATTGTGGTTTTCCATTAGAGCGATTGCATGGCTGGCGCACAGGGCTCCTTACCGGAGCTCAATGATCCGTGGCGACTTGTTTCCCAAACAGATAATGTGCAAAGCCGTTGGCCTTCTGTATTTTGTTGTGTTCGTGTTTTTATTTGTATTTGCTTGTTTTCCTTCCAGATAATGTGCAAAGCCGCTGACCTTCTGTATTTTGTTGTGTTCGTGTATTAATTTGTATTTGCTTGTTTTCTTTCCAGATAATGTGCAAAGCCGTTGGCCTTCTATATTTTGTTGTGTTCGTGTATTTATTTGTATTTGCTTGTTTTCTTTCCAGATAATGTGCAAAGCCGCTGGCCTTCTGTATTTTGTTGTGTTCCTGTATTTATTAGTATTTGCTTGTTTTCCTGCCAGATAATGTACAAAGCCGCTGGCTTTCTGTATTTTATTGTGCTCGTGTATTTAATGTGGGAAAAGTATTTACTTCCCGAACAGATTATGTGCAAAGCCACTTGCCTTCTGTGTTTTATAGTGATCGCATTGTCAGTGTGTTCTTTCCTAAACAGGATATATGAGATCACATAGCACCAACCATCCTTCCTTTTACCATCATATATAGCATGGAAGTCCATCAGTACGCAGATAGCTGCTGTTCATGACAATAATATAAAATTAGCGGCAAAGCGGACGATAAATTTGCAAAAATACACTAGTGTTATCTACAGTAATTTCATACACTAGTGTTATATAAAGTTATTTCTTTAAAATGCAGCATTTTCAACAAGTTTTAAAGGTTACTTTCACTATTTTTCGTACATTTTTTGCACGAATTACAAAATTCTTTTACATAGACTGCTGCGCAAAGCTTTTGTGGCCGCAAATTTCAACATTGTACAATAAAATCCGCCACCTTAATGCCACATTATTATAGATTAACGTGAAAGACCAGCTTTGTTGGCGACCCTTTTTAGTCCCGGAACTTTTTTTTTTAAGCTGACGATGTGCAAGGCTGCCTGCCACTTGTAGTTTTCATTTCTTTGCTTCATCGATAATATAAAAATTACATAACGCGTTTGTTGTTTGCTTGCTTGGTCTCTCTGTCTCCCTCTGAAGGATAAGATTCGATAAAATTCAACCGCTGAATGGCAAGAGAGTAAGATAGGAGGGCATTCGAGTCAAAAGTTAACAAATAGGATCCGTAAATAAGATCGAGATTCATTAAAGTATTTCTTTGCAGTTGGAACGCTTGGTTACTGTGAATCGCCAGTTGCTCCTGATGCTTCACTTGTTGTACAAAAACAGTTTATGCGTGTTTTCTTTCAGTACCAATGTGCCACTTTATTTTTGGATTCCGTGTGCATTGATTTTTATCCATTTTCTTGAGTCCTTTTTTCTTCGATTAATATATTTTCACTAGAGATGACGCTATGCAGAACTGAACTTCGGATTTCTACGACTTTACTCGGCTTGGCGTTGCAATCTCTGTAGCTAGGATACTATTGTAATTAAACTCCAGCCTCTTCCTGAAGCTCTACTTTTTTCCTTGTTGTTTGGCAGCGAAAAGCAATGGTACCAACGCGCATTCGTTGCCATCATTTTGCCGGCCTAACACTGTAGTTGTAGATAAGAAGAACTATTTTCACAGCAAATTAGCTATTCTTGGATATGTTTAGCATTCTGTACTGAATTAAGGGCCGGCTCAGCAGCTAAAACACACGATGAGCTTCTAGGGCGGCTAAATATTCCGTTAGGGTGCATACATGTGCGTAGTGGCCCCTCGTTATTGGAATAAAATATTGCGCTATCGCAAGCAGTTCGATGAACAACCCCGGGCAACGGCGAAGCTGCATGGTCAGCTGTGCTGGTATTAACAAAGGTTCGAACAAGCAGAAGTGTATCTGCAATAGATCCAGCTGGTGACGAGCGAGTGTTAATGAAGAGAGTCATAGCGAAGGTGACAACGAAAAACCTTTCATTTCGCAAGCTTTAGATTCAATCGAAAACCATCCTCAGGTGGTGATATTATGATCTGATGAAAATGGTCAATCCAAATAACACAAAGTTTCAAAGTAGTCAAAGCATTTCAATCAGTTCACCACGCTAATCCCTTCCCAAATTTTGTCGTCTAAGGAAGATTTTCAGCTAAATTGAAAGTTTAAAATCGAATTTATATTCTTCAGTAATACCATCGTTCGTTCTGACTCTCAGAATTTAAGGGGGTCGTTTACAAATTTTGGAATTTTCTTTATTAGCGGTCCGATCTTACTGAAATTTTCATAAAATATGTAAAATTGAAAATAAAACACTTTTTATTCGTGTAACTTTTTCCATTTAGGCCTTAGTTTTTTATATATATGTATATATATAGAATTTAATACTTTGAAGCCATGGCAAGAGACAGAAATTTCAATATATATAATATATATATGAATAATTTAAAAGAATAGAACTGCCTCAATTTTTATGCTAGAATAAAAACAAAGACAGTTTTGGAATCCTTGAAAGATTCCCTCCAACAATTACGTTTTGAAATTTTCTTTTTCTTTTTCGTTTTCTATTGACGTGAGATTTTAGATGGGTGACTGAAATAGTTCTGTCAACCATCTAAAATCTCACATCAATAGAAAACGAAAAAGAAAACAAAAATTTCGAAACGTAATTGTTGTAGGGAATCTTTCAAGGATTCCAAAACTGTCTTTGTTTTTATTCTAGCACAAAAACTGAGGCAGTNTATTTTGTTGTGTTCGTGTATTTATTTGTATTTGCTTGTTTTCTTTCCAGATAATGTGCAAAGCCGCTGGCCTTCTGTATTTTGTTGTGTTCGTGTATTTATTTGTATTTGCTTGTTTTCCTTCCAGATAATGTGCAACGCCGCTGGCCTTCTGCATTTTGTTGTGTTCGTGTATTTATTTGTATTTACTTGTTTTTCTTCCAGATAATGTGCAAAGCCGTTGGCCTTCTGTATTTTGTTGTGTTCGTGTATTTATTTGTATTTGCTTGTTTTCCTTCCAGATAATGTGCAAAGCCGCTGGCCTTCTGTATTTTGTTGTGTTTGTGTATTTATTAGTATTTGCTTGTTTTCCTTCAAGATAATGCAAAGAAGCCGCTGGTATTCTGTATTTTATTGTGTTCGTGTATTTATTTGTATTTGCTTGTTTTCCTTCCACATAATGTGCAAAGCTGCTGGGTTTCTGCATTTTATTGTGCTCGTGTATTTATTTGTTTTTGCTTGTTTTCCTTCCAGATAATGTGCAAAGCCTTTGGCCTTCTGTATTTTGTTGTGTTCGTGTATTTATTTGTATTTGCTTGTTTTCCTTCCAGATAATGTGCAAAGCCGCTAGCCTTCTGTATTTTGTTGTGTTCGTGTATTTATTTGTATTTGCTTATTTTCCTTCCAGATAATGTGCAAAGCCGCTGGCCTTCTGTATTATGTTGTGTTCGTGTATTTATTTGTATTTGCTTGTTTTCCTTCCAGATAATGTGCAAAGCCGCTGGCCTTTTGTATTTTGTTGTGTTCGTGTATTTATTAGTATTTGCTTGTTTTCCTTCCAGATAATGTGCAAAGCTGCTGGCCTTCTGTATTTTGTTGTGTTCGTGTATTTAATTGTATTTGCTTGTTTTCCTTCCAGATAATGTGCAAAGCCGCTGGCCTTCTGTATTTTGTTGTGTTCGTGTATTTATTTGTATTAGCTTGTTTTCCTTCCAGATAATGTGCAAAGCCGTTGGCCTTCTGTATTTTGTTGTTGTGTTCGTGTATTTATTGGTATTTGCTTGCTTTCCTTCCAGATAATGTGCAAAGCCGCTGGCCTTCTGTATTTTGTTGTGTTCGTGTATCTATTTGTATTTGCTTGTTTTCCTTCCAGATAATGTGCAAAGACGCTGGCCTTCTCTATTTTTTTGTGTTCGTGTATTTATTTGTATTTGCTTGTTTTCCTTCCAGATAATGTGCAAAGCCGCTGGCCTTCTGTATTTTGTTGTGTTCGTGTATTTATTTGTATTTGCTTGTTTTCCTTCCAGATAATGCAAAGAAGCCGTTGGCCTTCTGTATTTTATTGTGCTCATATATGTAATGAGGGAAAAGTATTTACTTCCCGAACAGATTATGTGCAAAGCCACTTGCCTTCTATGTTTTATGGTGATCGCATTGTCAGTGTGTTGTTTCCTAAACAGGATATATGAGATTAGGCTTGTCCTCTGCTTTATATTTATTAAACATCAATAAATAAGTGATCTGTTTCAAAAAACGGATTATGCTAAGGGTGCTTGCTTGCTGTTTGTGCATTTAGTTAGAGACGAGTGGGACTACTTTGTTAACAGATGAGAAGTAAGGGTGTTCGGTACTGCTATTTTTACTATTTCGTTGCTACGCAATAAATAAAAGCTGCATGTTTTCAAATATATCAGTACATTCATGCTATCCGTGTCATCAGAGACCTTGATGCTATCGAATAATGAATTAATTCATGAGTGATTTTAATCAATCAATAAAATTTATTTTAAAGTTGAAAATAAGGATTTCGAAAAAGAACTTTCCTGACAAGTTTTCTCCTTCAGTTATAATCGTCGCACATGAGCTCCACTACCTGCACTTCAGCAGATCTTCCTCACCGCTTTCTGTTGACTTAGCCTTGGGTATGTCACTCTCGCCTAAAACTGACGGTTTGTCCGCACTTGTCCGTTTATGCTCTCTTTAGGCCGTACTGTCGGAAAACCCGAACTAATTTCGGGTAAGTTGGACTATATTCGGGTTTAAAATCAATCGGGTAGGTTAGGCGAGGGTAGGTCTGTTTTTTTTTTTTTCATTTTAAAATTTCGGGTACTGTCAATTTTGGTCAATGGTGAAAAGGGGTTAGGAGCCCTCGCTGCGACCCCACTGCGGGGAAGACCATCAACGTCACAAGGGTGTGTTGAGCCAACGTTGTTCTTATAGCACACTTAATTATTTATTATTCTCTTCGGCGCTTCTTTACGTAAGTTAAGTACCTACGACGTCGTTTTTACGTAAGTTAAGTACGGCATCTTCTTTAGGTAGCCTAAGTTAAGTACGGAGTCTTCTTTACGTACGTAAGTACAACGTTGTCTTTATACGTAAGTTCAGCACGGCGTCATCTTTATACATGAGTTAAGTTAAGTAGGACGTCGTCTTTATACGTAAGTTAAGTACGGCATCGTCTTTAGGTAGCCTAAGTTAAGTACGGCATCGTCTTTAGGTAGCCTAAGTTAAGTACGGAGTCTTCTTTACGTACGTAAGTACAACGTCGTCTTTATACGGAAGTTCAGCACGGCGTCATCTTTACGTAAATTCATACGGCGTCTTCTTTAGGTAAGTTAAGCACGGCGTCTTCTTTACGTAATTAAAGTACGGAGCTTTCTTCACGTAAGTTAAATACGGCGTCAGCTTTATAGATAACTTCAGAACGGTGTCGTCTTTACGTAAGTTAAGTAGGTACGCGTCTTCCCAGACGACGTTTGTAACTCTAGTTTAAATCTTTGATTTTGAAGATCATGTGCATGGAAGACGTATCTGAACCTACCGCACTAACGATTACGCTATCCCCAACTTTACAGGTATAGGTGTTTCCTAAAGCAGTAGAGAAAAATATCCACATCCGTTCTACTGACCGCATTTTCGAAATCATGCTTTGAGTTATCAGATCCAAAGCGAATGTTTTTCTTACTTTATGTATTTGTGGAAATGACATCGGTAGTGCAGATGAAGATAAGCACCCCCATTGGGTTGGGATAACTCACATAAGAACGTAGCAGTAAGGGATCAAGGTTGAGGATCTTTTTTTATAACCATAACAGAGCAATTGAAGATAAAAAGATAGTATGTTCGAAAGTTTCATGTTGCAACTGTTACGCGTGGTTAATTCCCCACGTGGAAAGGTAGCAGCTAAAGACTTACGTCCACTATTATCACCGGTATGAAGAGCTTGATAGCTGTGTGAACGTCTTCGCATTGAGGTTTTTATAAAAGTCATCATTTCTATCAGCGCTCCGTTTGACAGGGTTAACCATAGTGGTCTATTGTACAAGCTGGAGTCCTTTGGTGTGGGTGGTAGGGTTCTGTGAATCATGGCGATTTTGTTTCTGAGCGAACGCAGAGAGTGTCTGTTGACGGCGTCTTGAGTGCCTCAGTTGCGGTGGTGTCTGGAGTCCCTCAGGGCAGTGTGCTTGGCCCGCTGTTGTTCGTTCTCTATACTAGTGA
>LQNS02020119.1:811976-828631 GCA_001587735.2 Parhyale hawaiensis | reverse complement strand
AATGGTTTTTTGCTGGATTTCCTTTAGCAGCGTTTTGGGCTTCCCGGTGTTGCAAATGCTTCATTTGGGTTGTATTACCTGTCCGTGGGAGCTCAAGCGTAAAGTTTTAATAATAATAACCCTTTAGTACAATGAATGCATGCAGGCTTATGAAATGAGGCCGATCACATAACACCAACCATCCTTCGTTTCACCATCATACATAGCATGGAAGTCCATCAGTACGCAGATAGCTGCTGTTCATGACAATAATATAAAATTAGCGGCAAAGCGGACGATAAATTTGCAAGAATACACTAGTGCTATCTACAGTTATTTCATACACTAGTGTTATATAAAGTTATTTCTTTAAAATGCAGCATTTTCAACAAGTTTTAAAGGTAACTTTCACTATTTTTCACACATTTTTTGCACGAATTACAAAATTCTTTTACATAGACTGCTGCGCAAAGCTTTTGTGGCCGCAAATTTCAACATTGTACAATAAAATCCGCCACCTTAATGCCACATTACTTCGGTGCGAACGATGATCTATTCGAGTAAAAACAGATCGTTCGTGCAACGAAGTCACCGCCGAATATACAAAGGAGAGCTACAAAAAAGTCCGGACTTTGGATGAAAAAAGTAAGAGAATAAATAACTAAGCTTTGGAGCAATGCACGTCAAAGTTAACCACCGATGTAAAAACAGTTGCATTTGGTTATTACGTCTCGTCTTGCTGAGGCTATATCGTAAAGAAAAACTTGAGAGCAAGAATCACAATCCCTTAAACTAATGGCTTATACAGTGGAAGCTATGTTTGCAAGCGATATTGGTAATGCGAAAAATTTCAAAGGGAATGATGACCAGTTTTTTAAATAGCCCTTCCCAAACTCTTTCATTAGAAACAGCGCCCGTTGGTGCCATTTACTTAATTTCATAGCCAGAGACGGTGTGTTTTTAATGCTATATATCATGCTATAGTCCGTTCATTTATTTGTTTAATTATTTTTATGCATATTTTTAACTCTAAAAGGGCATTTTCCAGTAGCTGCTTCAAAAGCAGTGCCAAATTCTGTTAATTTTACCAAATAGTACATAATTTTAAAAAAATATCATACAGGTTAGTACGAATTCTTTTGTTCAGTTATACAAGAATACTTTCGCATGAACTAAGTTCTAGCAGTAAAACAATGTAAAAGTATGCAGCGCCGACTGGCAGTGAAAAAAAACTGGAATTTGCACTGTAGAAGAGACGAACGCTTCTTTGCATTAAACATAAAACTTTGATCAAAACAATTTCTGGCAATGGCTATGCATCAATACGAATTCAACTAGGTTATAAAAAAGACAACGTCAATATGGTTTATTGAGGGCATTGCTCGACTGCATTGCGCTGCATCAGAAATTGTTTTTTTTTTACGGCTTGAAACGTCACTGAATGTCAAGACAAACGTGGACCTTGCTGGATGAGAGGTAAAGGCACATCAATAATGTGATCAGTCAACGCCAAAATTCTATTGAGCTCACCACCACATATTCATGAACTGGAATGCCTGTTTTGACATTCCGATGTGTGTTGCCTACGTACGTTGACACGCAATTAAGGCACGTGGCATGTCGACGAAGCAAACAACACGAAATGAACAGGGTGGACGAAGCATAGAGAATAACAGATGTTACCTATACGGGTGTGTGCCGCCTTAGCCCTATATGCCCAAAAGTGAGGAATTCATTGCACCGGATATAACAGCTTTTAATGGCAGCGATGGTAGGCTTAGAGTCTTGCGAATGAGTGCAGAGAGTGCGGTACATTATCTGTTTATACCCAGTCAACTGTTGTGACGGAATGAGCGCCGGTTTGCCAGTTGCAGCCCAGACACCATTGGGGTGATACATGGTTTCCAGCTCTCCTTTCATTGCTATGAAAAATACAGGGCGTAAAGGGTTAGAAATAACTTGCATCAAGAGCAGCGTTAGTAATGTGAAACACATCTCGCTCAAGCACATATGGTTATTCTAATATTGAACTAGTTACAATAGATAAAAAAACTGCTAAACATAATAGCCATACTATTATATATTTACACAAACATACAGTACATCCATGGAGTTACCTTCCAAATATTTTTTGTTTTTTTATTCCTGTTCTTAACCTGGGATATGACTAGCATTATGATCTAACTTGTTACTAAATTGAACAGCATTTTCCATTTTAACCCTATCTGCTCCAAGGCGGTACAAAATTGTACCGCCCTACCGTTTTTTGTTCACAGTTGTGCTCCCTGTGATATTCGGCGCCCAAAATTCCGTGACTTTTCTCAATAGAACACGACTATCAATAAAATTCTAATATACTTGCACATTACAGCCAAAAATATAGATAAACATAAATATATCAGAAAATTAGATGATAATATTTTCGTGCAGATTTTCTTTTTATACAAAAAGAACTTTCAAAATGATCACTAAAAACGGCAACAAGGCTAGAAATGAAAACATAGAAGCGATTATTCGTTCAGCTTGTGAAAGTATGAAAATTGCGGCAGATGTGCTGCCGGAGTATTCACCCTGTACTGTCTGGAGATATTTTGCTATGTTCGAATTTAATTGACATTAAAACTACTGTGAGGCATTATTTTTTTTAATTAAATAGGCGAAAGAATCGTTGAATAACTGACTTCAGACTATGAAGAAAAACCTCTGATATTGATCAAGTTAAAAGCATTTTCAGTGGGCGGTACAGATTTATACCGCTTTGACGCTCAAGCGGCTGCAAAAAAATTGGTAAACGATCGGATTAATTAACGAGGGCCATATCTGTGCATCACGACACAGAACACCAAGGCGAAAACCCCTATGCGTGGTATCTAACAGCAGTGGCTAATTAGAAAAAAAGTGTAATAATTGAGGCTCAACTAATAGCGCTCCGATGACAGAGTATATATCAGTTTTCATAATAATCAGTACACAAAATAATTAGAAAATAAATCCGCCACCATTGCAAGAACGCATCTGCTAGAACAACAGCGAGAGACAGTCCGGTCGACCCTCTCTAATCAGCTCTGTATTCTCAGGTAAACAACTCTGAAGCTTCACCTTAGAATGCAATCGGAAGCTAGACAAAAAGCGTACTCTTTTTGAACGTTCACTTCATCAACCAGAGGAAAAATACAAATCCACTAATTCCCAACAAAGGCAATCGCTGTAATTTGATTGGTTGCGTGACAAAATCGAGAAAATGCAAACTTGTTGTTTAGTTCTGGACAGACAATCAGCGAAACGTGAGGTTCTTTGTATTTGATTAGTGGTGAAGAAAATTTTTTAAGAGTTTAGAAGAATGATTTTGATTGGATAACAGTGGTAAAAGAAATACGTTTAGCTTTAAGGTGTCAATATTAGGAGAAATATGAAATATAAGCGATACGAACTTATTTTTTTTATAGCTCTGAAGGTAGAATTTCAGCATTTTATAACACCTATTTTTATTCCATTGTTACGCAGAGTAATCTGCGGTTAAGTTAATGTAACCAACGCTGCAATCAACACGTGTTGTTGTTGTGGCGACTAAAGAAGACAGTTCTTCTAACTTAACGGAGTTAACAGTATGTTAACTATAGTTAACATACCTAGAAAAATTCAACGAAAAAAATATTTCTAGGACAGTGAGATCTAGAATGTGCATTTAGCTGACGTTTGATTCTGCGATCGAGAGAGAAATCGCTGTCCCTTCAGCGCTGTGAAAATGTTTTTCTACTTAGCATTTTCGATCCCAGAATTCAAAATGAAAGAACAAAAATCCGAAATTGCGATCTCAAGCGCGGAATTCATTCAGCTGTAATATGAGTTCGTTGATCGCTGACTACAATCAGGCGATGGATGAATTCCTATTAAATATGAATTTATACCGCGCTAGCGATGGCGAACCAGGATATTTTCACCTTCCCCTGTTGATTGCGAGGTTGAAAATGTTGACTTGAAGAACAACGTTCTTTCCAGGGCAACAAGAACGCCAATGATTTTTCGATCTCACAATAGAACTCCCAAACTCTTAAGTGTACTAGGTACATTTACCATGAAAATTCATTGGTCCTCAGAACTATTATCCTTAATGGGAAGGATTCTGGTATGTCCCACACGGGGCTTTGCGATTTTAGTTCCTGGGGGTACCAGGAAATCTGTTAGGGTTTGGTTGGAGTATTTGGTTTGTTTAAGTTAATTATTAACTTCTGATATTTGAGTGTGTACTGTTGCCAGGTATATGCAGATGATAAGAATGTTTACATTCTCGTCGAATGATAGGTCAGTAAAAATAGAGAATGTATATGGGTGCATTTGGTTCACAAATTTAGTACAAGGTGGATATGCGTGTTATACAAAGTTGCCTTTGATTGGATGACTGTTGCGACAGAATTGCATTGGTGTCAGAATATCTACATTTAGACTATAACTAGTTGAAAGGAGAGATCGGCAAGTATGAATATGAATGCAATAGGTTAATAAATAATGAAAAAATATTTGTTGTAGTACACTATTAGCTTGACTTTGCATAAATGATTCTATCAAGATAAATAAATTAATGATGCGCCATTGCCGAATGAAAATGTATTTTTAGATCTGCAGAGAAAAGTTCACTTATCTACGACTATCTTATATTAAAGGACTTTTATTAAAAGATAAACATAAACAGCAAGATCGGGCCAGCACTACATGCCAAGGAGGTTAAGTTTTCGTCAGGTTTGTCTCTTTGTCTGTCTCTTGTTCTCTTTGCCTGTCTGTCACCAAAATAATTGCAAAAGTAATGGACGGATTTCAAAGAAATTTACAAGAATTGCTAGGTATGTTAGGAGGAAAAGATGGCTAACTTTTGGTGAAGCTCCGTTCATCCATTAGTTTGTTTGTTTATCTGCCTTATTTTAATATTGCCATAACTTAAAAAATGATAGACGGATTTCTATGAAATTTCCAGAAGTTGTTAGGTATATTACGCAGAGTAAATGACCAAATTTTTGAAATGATCTGTTTGTTTGTCGCCGAGTTTGATTCTAAGCTTGCTAGCACAATTTTGGTGATAATCGGTTAGTCCGTTTGTGTCTTTGACAAACGTTTGTCAAAATATTTGTTAGCAGCATAACTAAAAAAACAATGAATGGATCTTAAAATAATAGAGAAACTCTTAATCCAGTTAAAATTCACAAAGGATTAGATTTTGATGATACAGGGAAAATCATGGTTTCAGAACCAATATTAGTATTTTGTTACGGTGCCTTGCTTGACGGAGGTATGCGCTCTCATAGTGCTCTAGTTATTATTAAAATACACCAGACTGGCGATGTGAGCAAGGAGGAAACTCCATGAGGATATCAACCATCACGCAACCAGCCCAGCAAGAGAAAAAAGAAAGAGAGAATTTAAGATCACAGAATCACTCTGTTTACAATTGCTTAAAACGGCCAATGCTCGCACCATCAAAGCAGAGCCATCAGATTAATGCAAACATCAACAAAATGATGAAACAAAGGAACGGGAATACTGGCTTGTAGGACATCGTACCGATTCCGGGACAAACTCATGAAGAACACCAGTATGCAGAGTATGTCGCGCCCGAGAAAGTGGCTCCAGAAGAAAAACCGCCAGTGGATGACTACAAGAATTATACATTTCATAGAGGAAGCAAACCCCACCAACTCTGCAACGATGCGCCAGATCACAAGGCACAAGACCGTCCAGCATAAACGCGCATCGACGAACCACTCTACTCTGTCAAGCAAACTCAGATGACAATCGGCAGTAGAACCTCAGACTAAGAGCAGTATTCTAATAAGGGGAGGACATAGCAACTAAAGCAGCGACGTATCAACTCTATCAAACCAAACACCTTCCAAGTACGTCGCATATAAGACCGATTTTCTGCAATGCTCGTGAGGCAACTGAATGGATATGGGCGTCAAACGTCAACTAAGGATAAAAATTGACACCCAAGTTTACCGAGTCATTAACCACAGGAAGTGACACGCCATCCAGTATGAGTGCGGAGAAAGCAGGTCTGGCGGTACGTGACCTAGACACGAGCATAATTTTAGTCTTACCAGTATTTAGTCCCTTTCCCACACAGAACACCAGGAATCAATCACCTCCAAATCACACTGAATTGATTTTGAAGCATCCAACCTATTACTAGGATTTTCGCAAACAACCAGCAAAGTAACATCATCAGCGTAACCAGCAAGTAATCATGAAAAAGATCAAAGAAGTCTGATGTATATATAATGACCGTAAAGGGCCCAGAACACTACATTGTGGGACACCAGCGCTTCAATGAAACCTCCTGTTATCTTTATTGTTCGTTTTTAAGAATATATTTCCGTGTTCATTCGTCGTTGATTTTGCTTAATTTTTGCATCATGGAGCCCAGGGGTTAAAACAATTTCTACGATTAAGAAATGAAATTCAGTAGCTATGCTACTGCTTTGAGGGACTTCAGAAGTATTTGAACGTAAAGTTCAAGCAATGGGGAAAGCAACGACCCTTTGCCGTTGAACGTGTGAAATTTTCCTAGAGAACGCCTGATAGTGGGACGGAGGGGCCAACCAACTAATCGAGCACACAAGCAAGCAACAAGTTGAGTAGCACTATACACTGCGATATAAGAGAGACTAAATTTAGTCTTGATAGAGAAATGGTGAAGCACAAGCTGACACGCACTTGATTATAAGTGATTTGAAAAAAGATAAAATTAAGCGTGAAATCGGCCTGACTGTGTCGAAATGATTCTGGTGGTAGAACTACTTGAATGAAAGGCGTATAATATTATGTGTATATACACTAGCATTGATAGAAGAAACAGTGACGCATCAGGTTACATGTACTTGCTTTCCAGTCATTTTAAGAAGAAATTATTTAGTGGTACACTAATTATTGTGATAAAATTAGTCTAACAATAGCAGTAAAAAAAATTCCCAGGGAAATTCAAAAGGCAGTTTGCAAAATATTTATATTAAAAACTAACTGATCTCATACCTAATAAAAGTGTCAGATACACCAGCTGCAGGCTGTTACGTGTATTGTAGTGATATCTCGCCGCTAGCTCTCCCACTGGTCACGATGCGCAATCGCACCTCTGCACAGACGAGCTGCGCGCATAATGCCACCTGGACCTCGCTCGAATAACGTCAGAGGTATTCAGAGGCCATCTACAATTGCGCTGAATAACCAGTACACTGCCCCAGCCCTGCAGCCTCTGCACGGGTGAGGTAACTTACCTGGTGAACGTGGAAGCATATGCTGCTATCCTTGGAATAGTTGATAAATAATAATAATATAATGTCGACTAATAACATTAACGTATAGGAAATATCTCCCATCATCAGAGAAATAATGGTAAACTTATGAGCTTTAAATAAAAATTTCCTATATTTCGATTAGAGTTAGAGGAGAGCATCGATGTTATCGGGGAAAAGTCTAAAACGCGTATAAAGAAAGCTACTATTGGAGAAGCCGGATGTTGGCGCCTGTACAGTCAGCGGATGTGGGACTAATTGTGGACTGTATGAAGCGGTACAACCTAGGTCATATGATAGATAAGTAGACACAAAAGTGTTATGTAAACTACCGTCCTGAAACGTGCTTGATAATCTTTTAGTTAAATGTCAGGCTGCAAGCGTGTAATTCTCATGGCAAATGAAGGAAAAGTGAAGTTATTTACATTTGATACGTTACAGAAAAAAGTTATGTTTTAGTAGACAACTCGCAATTCAATTCCAGATTGAATAAATATTCAATATCTTGAAAAAAATGAAAAATAAAATAAAAGCACGAGACTACCAGGCCCATTCAAAACAAAACAACGAAATTCAATTTTCTTTTCAGTAGAATATAAAGTACAAGCGTGAGACTACAAGACAAACTAAGAGCAAGTAATAATCGTGAATCATCCTTCACTGTTGGTGCAAACTTACAAACGTCATTACTGGCAAAATAATAAGCTTATAATAGACTTCTAAACACAAGGTAGGTACATCCTTCTTAAAGAGTCCAGAAGTCAGACAAGTTAGGATTAAATTAACTTTTTTTCTTTTTACAAAATAGAAAAAGAGGAAATCCATAAAGACCGCTGTAAAACGAAAGAGAAGCAACTTCTGATCTCAGAAATCTACTTTCAACACGTTCACATCTGCCTAACGCAGCTGTATTCTAATGGAATCAGTTATCTAACCCAAATTTCATGCATTTCAATTATACCTAAAACAAAAATTTCAATTCTTTATCACTTTAATCGAAGCAGCATTCATGATGTGCTGAGCTTGCGTTCCCGATAAACCAAAAGTAGGTCAAACTAATTTGATTTTTCTTTTACTTTGAATTAACACAGAGAGAATTAAAGAAGAACCAACTGTTCTTGGAAGCCGTTAGTTTCTAAGCTTTCTTCATAGAATATTTTAAGTAAGATTCAGTCGCAAAAAAACAGCTGGACCAAAAGACCCGTTTCCAGAGAGGAGTAGGAGCCTGGGCTGCGGTTCTCTCCGGACAATAAAAAAAAGCAAACTGTCGCAACCAGGAAGCAAAGAATGCAACGGGAGGATCAATAGAACAAAATAGAACTTAGCCGTGAACGCACGTTGCAAATTTACATCACATCGACGAGTCGAAGTCTTTGAGTGTGTAACTTCAGGCCTTCTTAAGTTGTTTTCTTAAACATATCACCTTATTTCTTCGATTTAGTTCATTCAATCTTGCGCTTATTACTAGCCAGCTACTTGAGGTGCAAATACTGTAAAATGTTGTCGTCAGGTACGGAAAGTTCGAGCAATAGGCTAACTGTTACTGTGGTTTCTCTCGCGTACAGAATTGGCTATAACGCTGCTTATATTTGTTGGTAAGGCATAAATATGTTCTGTGAAGTGCACTGTGAACTGAATATGAAGTATCAGGTCGCTAAACGGGACCAAAATTCGGCGCTAGTGCTGTGAAAGTTTCCACCAGCATGCACTGCAATTTTCTATAGATAATTGTTTATTGCTCAATTAGAATATATTCTCTTAATTTACCTATGCCCAAAGATATGAAATTCGCAATTTAAGACGATTTTTCTGACGCAATCAGCCAAAATACTCATAGGCTGCTCAGCCATAGATTCGTCGATGTGATGCCAATGATGACGTCACTTTTTGATAGTAATTTCTCGTGAGTCCTCCCGTTACGCTCCCTGCTCCCCCAGGTCGCAACAGGCAGACACCATGTTGACACGTTACGCTAAATTGGATGTAGAAGATGATAATGCGACATAGTTGCCACGAGAATGACGCAATATGCTATAAGTTGATTTATGAATTTATCAGCTACGGAGAAGAAATCCGAAGCAATGAAAGGTGCCGTTCCCAGCACTTGCGCATGTAGTTCTCAATTTTTGACCGTGTTGCCTGTATATCTTAACTAAGTTATGTACCTATACTATGTGTTCTAAAGGTTTTAACTAAAGTATGTTCTAATTGAAGTGCGTATGTTCTTGTTCAAATATGTTTTGTCCGGAATAGATCTAGGAAATACAGGAAAATTGAAAGATAAATATTATTCTCGGATAAAAGTCGACAGCGAGGCTGCTGCTCGATTTGAGCGAAGACTGGATCAAAAGTCAGTCAATTTTCGAAAACGTTAACTTTCTTTTTTAACTATAATAGTACGAAAGAGAACAGACAATTTAAATCGCAGTAGTCTAAGCAGATTAAAAAATGACAAACGTTTGCTCCAGATATTATTCCCAATAGTGGGTTAAATGTCATTTTTCATTCTTATTAAGTTTTATCTTCAACTGATACAGTACGAGACGCCGAAATGAACGTACGAAAAGAATAAAGTCATAAAAACTTGAGCAGCAGAGCTTCCACCCCAGTTAATCCAATATTAAATAGCTTCTGTTAATCTTCTTAGCAGAACAGACTCGAGACAACATTTGAAGTAAAAAGCAACCGATATTGCTCTTCCAATATAAATTATTGTTAATAATTAGACATCCAGTTTGCTTTCGTAAAAGAAAAGTTTTTTGACAATTTTATTTAAGCCATGTGTTCAACAGCTTTTATTAATGACTAACAAATAAATATTTAGCTTTTAATTCAGCTATAATTAGAGCATAGTCATGAAACGATCGACATTAAACGTAAAAAAAAATAAATACGTAGAAACGTGGCGCTTTTACGTTATAATACTTTTTATTTGCTAATAGCCTACTTGGCCGTCAAAATGATGGGGCAAGAATTGACGATGGCACATATTCAGGGAAGACCGTCAGAGTACTGCTCTGATATACACTCAAACTGTGAACTTCAATGTCGAAAAGAGTTGAGTGCAGCTAATTTCAATTCCGTTGACTAGCATAATTCTCTTTCTTGTTCGGCAAAATACAGCGAAATATTTCCTTTTGAGCAGGCAGTCGAGCAGGACTTAAAGCATGAACTGTATCAGCGGATCCTCGATACACTGGTATCATTTCAATCCAAATATTTCTCTTCAGTGAGAAGCTGTATCATAAAAAAAACTTAACCGGAAAAAAATAATGATTTCAATGAAACTTTCGTTCTCGTCACTCCTTTCCCAGTTCTATTCTGAAGAATATTTTATTTTGTTCTTTTATTGATCTTCTACAGACTTAATTTACGTATGGTGAGCTCGGGGCAACTAGAGCTATGCTACTGGTAAGAGGTACTTCGGACGTCCTCAGTGCTAAGGTTTTATTTTCAGCAGAACAAGTAGTGCAGAAAAGCTGCGTAAGTTTCTCCAGCATCTCGAATCGGGCCCAATTTTTTACTGACTGTTGTCGTCGGAGAGCAAGAGAAGTGTTGAATTATACCTTGATACATGTATTACATTTGTATAGATATAGATAGATATATATACAAACAAGTAAATAGGCGAGGTTCACAGAATTTTAGTATTATATACAATAGATATATACTTTTAGAGTAATAGCCATCGTCACCATCGACGGTTGCAGAAAAAGAAGTACTTCAAAAAACTCTCGTTTACTTGCTCCCCTTATGGTTCTGCTTTGAAGACTATCTTACCTTCTTCCTTCCTTAAACTTGTTCTCAATTAGTAGACTGCGAGCTCCGGACAATTACTGGACAGTGTTTATGTGGAAAAAATAGAATCCCGTCTCTACGCTCCACCTAAGAGGTATTCAACCGTCAGCAATGGTCAGATTTTAAGCTTGACAATGGCAAGAAGTGGCTTTCTAGGTTCCCATAATTTGATAAAAGAAATTCACATAGTTTTTGCCTATCATTAGAGCGTGACGCTATAAAATATATACAGTATGAATAACCCGATCAAAATTCTGGACCGCCCAGCAGTTAAAACCGTAGATCAGCTTCAGCGACCGCCAAAGTTTCTGCTAGGGATATACACATACAATGTGACCTATTCATGAGTGGTGACGCTATCGAGATACACCGTACAGAGGAGCGTTGGGTAATATGGTGAGGTAGCCAACAAGATCCGTTGCAAATGCAAGAACTTTTTTCGGTATCATAGATACCACTCAGTGGTCTGATTTCCTAGGGCATGATTGAAACTTGAAGAATATCAACAAAGTTTGAGATAGACGAGCGTATATTATCAGCAGGACCTGCACCGAGTACGGCCATTTAAAAAAATGCGAAGACCTAAGATCCGTGTATGAACATGTGCCTCCATGCTGCTATATGTAGATTCTTTAGTGCGTGCGGTAACGCACTGAATGAAGGTGAGCTGAATTGAAATTTTATTCATAGTACGTAACAAACATAATGAATTTTTGACATAATCAAGCGGTAGAAGTACAATTAAGTTTCAGTCACAATATAATAGCGAATGATATACTTAACTCATCTAAACTCGCCTACGTATATACTGATAAATATAAATAATGAACTTGGGCCTCTCACAAAAAAATATTAACCAGTGTTCAGTAAGCAAAATTTTTTCACACATTAGCCCGCAAGAGTAAAACTTTAGAAACAAGAAGCGTACCAACAATCAATATTATGCTTTAATTACTAGCATTGCCGTCAAATGATACACTAAACTTGCTACATATAGAAAGTGTGACAAAGACAACTGATGGTTTTTGCCAACGAGAATTCTTATGAGGGTGAGTGCACTATAACGACAAAAGCACGCCATGCATACAACACAAGCAGAAGGTTGATCCCTGGCCTCATATTCATCATTTCGATCAAAATTAAGTAATGATCTATCACAACTGTACGTAGTATGCGAAAAGACCAAATGCATTAAACTGTGGTACCAGGAATTTCCCAGAGATAAAATGTATGTTTACAAATGATAGCCCGTAGAAGTAATGAGAACTGTAATTTGTTTTCCATCCGACCACATCGGAAACAACGGCTAAATCTGTCGTTCTTGCTGCAACACACATGTTTTTTTTTTCTAATTTGGGCAATGCGCGGAATCCCAACACGTAGAAGCAATTAGAAACCCTTAATAAACAGGCCTAGTTTTCGGGAAACCAATTTCGTATTCAGTCTAATGAAAACATGTTGCATTGTCTGCGACCTTGACTGAAATTATCGGTGCCAATTTTTCGCTAAAAAAGCAATACCCTGGGTCTTCTATTACAGCGTAAACACGGGGGGGGGGTTTACAATAATTAATAACACCCTGCAAAAAAGAAAAATAGTTGGGTCTTGAATGTAATCACCTAATGTACTTTTTCTCCCGATAACAAGCCTACCGTTTCTAAGGGAAGGCTACTATAAAAATCTTGATTCAAAATTTAGTTTCTAATGAGCTGAAAACAAAATGAACTGCCCGTGCCTGGCATGGACTGATATAAGCTACAGCTTCAAATTTTATTCAAAAAGTGATTGCATTATCCGTAATTGGTATGGAATCATATAATGAATACATTTAAAATGAAAACTCTCTTTTATTCTTACATGAGAATACATAAAACCCCTTTTTCAATAATCTATTCTTCTACATGCGAGAGCAATATCAAGATCCATATTCAATAACCTAGTCGCTGTACAAAAATGTATTGCCGGTCGTCTTGATGCAAATCATGTTTAACAATTTTCCTGACTCAAACCATATTTCCATGAAATGATACACTAGCAAAATCTGATCCAAAATCCTTAGTTTCTGTAAGCCAACTGCGCCGTATGTGGCCTTGCAAGGATTCGCTTTGGACAATACTATCAAAAAATTGTTTCCCAAACCTACTTCTTTCAAATAATTGCACTGCCTGTGGCCTTGCACGAAATCAGATCTGGGGACACTAGGAAAATCCCAGTCAAAATCCTATTTGCTGGACGTATAAAAAATATGGTGGCCCTGTAAAAAAAACTAGGATAATCTACACTGACTTGAGAGACGTGAAGGATGGCAGGCACAGACCAGGCAGTCAGACACTCGCCCCAGAGGCAGGGAACTTCAGATAAAAGCTTTGTTTCTTTACCTATGTATCGAGCCCGCTTCGCGCCTGAAAAGAGCGGAAAAAAAGGCCAGTGAAAAATTTGGAATTTCTCCAGCATCGCAAACCTAACATGATAAAAAACAGTTATGGATTCAATAGCGGAATCCTAACAAGGCAAAAAACAGCTATGGCTTCAATAGTGGAATCCTAACATGGCAAAAAACAGCAAAGGGTTTTATTAGTGGAAACCTAACATGGCGAAATACAGCTAAGACTTTGATAATGGAATGCTGATATAGCGAAAACAAATCGTATTAGTGGTGGAAACCTAACATTGCAAAACGCTGTCATGGCCTTAGTATAGAAAATCTTACATAACAAAAATGGAAAATTTAATAGTGGCAACCTGGCATGATAAAAAAAGTATAGCTTAAGTACTAGAAACCTAGTATGACAAAAAAAAAACTTTGGTTTAGTGCCGGAAAATTATATGATATAACAAGCTATGGCTTTATTGGTATATATATATATTGGTATATATATATTTAACACGGCAAAATCCAGCTATGGATTCAGTAGAGTCGTGACCTAAGATAAAAAATAGAGCGAAGTTTTGGAAGCGGCAACAGCTATGGTTTCAACATAGGAGAAACCTGAGAGCAACGAAAAAGTAAGGTTTCAGCAGTGGAAGGCTAGCAGGTTAAAAGAAACAGTTACTGCTCAGCTATTAAAAAAAATGCGATAAAAACGGCAATGGCGTTTGAAGTGGAACCTAACACAAGGTAAGAGCAAATTCATAACTTCAGAAAACAAAAAGCTGACAGGGGTGAAAGTCCTCTGTGACTTTAGTATTGGAAACCAAATACCAATGGTGACAATAGTAGTGGCAACCTCAACTGCAGAAAGAGAACAGCCTTTCAGTAGAGAAAACCTGACATAACAGAAACAAACTGCAGCTTTAGAAATGCAGACGTAATATGGCAGTATAACAGCTCTAGCTGCAGTAGTAAAAATCTAAATATGAAAACATTTATCGTCTCCGTATGTAGTGGAGACCCGACTGCAAAACACGAGCAACGCTTCAATCGAGAAAATTACACACGATAAATATAAATAGTTAAAGCTTCAGCCGTAGAGATGTAAAATGTAAACAACTAATGCTTCAGTCAGGAAAACCTGACACTGAAGCTGACAGCTAATGTAGAAGAGAAGAATACAGCATTTCTCAGAGTAGTAATCGGAGCGAAGAGTGGACATATGGTCGTGATTTTAAAAAGTAAATTTTATAGTGAAAATGCAAACTCTCTTATGTCCTTACATGAGAATACATAAAACCCCTTTTGCAGGAAACTACAGCACTCTGAGAACGCAAACCTCCGCCAAGCGAAGCAACGGTAGCAAAAAATTCAAATTGGCTCTGAAACCATAATTTTCTTTGTATGAACTCCAAAATGTAATCAATTGTGCATTTAGATAGTAATAACAGATTGAGCAATTTTCTTGAAGATCCGTTCATAACTTTTTGAAGTTACCTGCTAACAAACGTTATGACAAACATGAGTCAAACATACAAACGAACAAACCGATCAGCACTAAAATGTAATCATTTATGTAGTTTAACATTACTAACTACCCCTATGAATTTTATAAAGATCCATTCATTATTTATTGAGTTATTGTGCTAACAAGCATTAAATTAAAAACAGTGACATCCGAACGAAGGAACAACGGATCATTAACAAAATTTGGTCATTTACTCTTTGTTATACACCTAACCATTCATGTTGATTTCGTAAAAATCCGTCAATAACTTTTTGAGTTATGGCATTGAGAAAAATGAAGCTGACAAACAAACAAACGGATAGACATATCTTCACCAATAGTTAATCATCTGTTCCTCCTAACATACCAAACAATCCCTGTAAATTTCGTCCAAATCGTTTCATAACTTTATGAGTTATCTTGGTGACAGACAGGGGGACAGACAGACAAACACGACGAAAGCATAACCTGCTTGGCGGAGGTAAATATGAAAAATATAAAGAAAAAAATACAAAGAAATTTATGGAGAGAAAAGAATTGCAAAGCGTCTGTCAAATGAAGCCAACAAGCTATCCAGATCTAAATATACTTCACGCATATTTCAGATTAGTAAAAGCTACCAGATAAAAGTTTTCGTGGGATATTTTTGAAGGAAATCAGGTTTGTATACGAAATACAAGAAAATAGTGTGAAATCTGAAACGGTTCAGCAAACTTGATATTTCAGTATACCAAATAATTCGCAGAAGGAATTGTGACACTACCTAAATAGAAAAAATAAAGATGGAATGGAATTTGCGCAAACTGAGGCATCATTGAGGAGGGAAGAAACATGCATGTCATTATGTGACCATTTTGCATTGTCTAATATTGAACGTAAATTGAAGATAGCATTAAGTTTAATGTAGCAAGTTCTCTGGTTCAGCCAAGAATAATTAAAACTGGCTACCAAAATTAAGAAAATTTTACATGAATGTAAACAGTTTGCGTGAGTAGTAACAGTGTTAATTATATATGTATATGTAGAGTTACAAAAAGTTCCATCAACTATAAATTTTACGTAAACATTGTATAAAGTATCAATATGATATGAGTTTCAGAGCACCATAAATGGTGCAAAACATGACGTACAGCTTTTTTCCCATTTTTATGATTTATTCCTGAATAAATACATGCTATTTCCCTTCAACATGCCTACATACTTCTTTGCTTTATATCATACACGAATGCGTATTTTAAACTACCGTCATGACCAAGAACCGGTTATTTTTGCCGTCTCAATATACTATTTTACCAACGAAAAGTCGCGGAAGAGATCCGGCTACAAAAGTTAACTTGTTTGCGATGTCGTGAAGTAAACTCTGTCAGCCGTTAGTGTTGCGCTTGACTTTCTCTACAAAATGCGAATAAATGCAACTTCTTGCCCCGTTCTAGAGCACAAAGTGTTCTCGGGTTATCTTAAACCAGGTGCTGGCAGGAGTAACTTTCGTGTTTGACCTTCTCTAGAGAAGCGAAATAAAAACGCAACTTCCTTCAGTCGCTTCTGAAGCAGCAGAGCGAAGCATCTCGCAAAATAAAAGAATCCTCGAGCCCAAAACTCAAACCAAGTTCCTTCGAGCTTTGATAGCCCTCGACGAAAATTTTCTTCACTTTCTTTTAGGAAAAAAAACAGCAATTTAGAATCGGAAGGTAAACGCTGAGCCGAAATTGTAAAACTTTCG
>LQNS02020119.1:748186-762109 GCA_001587735.2 Parhyale hawaiensis | reverse complement strand
GGCTTGCGGATGGAGGATTCAAATCAAAAAGGATTATGACCTGGCAAGCGAATAGCCCCGATTTAAATCCCATTGAGAACCTCTGGGCAATGATCAAAAGGAAGGTCTATGAAAGTGGTCGGCAGTTTTCGAGCAAAGTAAGCCTGCGCAATGCAGTAAAAACAGCAGCAGATTCTATTCCAACATCTGAAATATCAAACCTGACAAAGTCTGTTGATAATCGCCTTAAAAAATCATGAAAAATGGAGGTTGCCATGTTCAAAATTAAATTGTTATGATTACCACCATTGAACACTTATTTCGGTGTTTATGGAATTGTTTTGGTTATATTTTCTTGGATTTGGACGTTTAAGAACAATATTCCTGTTCACTTGTATTCATTTCCTCTTTATGACGTTTTTATTAGCTTGTTGCATAATCTGAGGTAACAGTAAAAAACTCGCAAAGAAGCAAATTGTATGATAAACTTAGCCAATGGCTAAATATTTATTTTACAAGTGCTGTTTATATTGGCAACATAGCCATACATTTAGTTAATATTGATATTTGAAAGTTAGACACTCATTTTGAAAAATTAAGTAAAAAAAATTCTATTTGCATAGTCAAAGGTAACGCCCTGTAGAGTTAAATCATTCTATCAATGCTTCGCTTTCAACATTAGGTACTTTAACTACCATTAATTCACTAAAGTTAGACATCGCCTCTCCCAAATTCACCGCAAGCGCATCTTAAACGTCCGGCTGCACATAGCAGTGCCGTGTTCACTCGGCGATTTTGTGGAGTCTGTGAGCCGTGATGCGTTCAGCCTCCGTAATGCGCGTCTCCTAGTAAATTCTTAGTGTGTCATCATAGACATTTTTTTAATAGTGCAGTGCTACGTCCATGGCAACTAGTTCCGCCCTGCTTTTGAGATTGTTGTGGGATGCTGTAGTGATTACGATAAGTGCGCCTCTATATGGACGTTCTATAGTGTCTCAAGTGTGCGTTGTCCTTCTCTTTTCTTTTATCACATGGACTTATCACTTACGTATCTTATCACACTCCGGAAGTTTAGTAGCCTGCCGTATTCCTTTTAATACTTGATCTGTCCCACTTCTAGGTGAACTGAGTTGTAATGAATGATATAGTAATTGCATCTACAGGTTGTATTAGACCGCTCTCGTCTAAATTATTAAAATTCCTTCGGCACATAAAAAACGTTCATCTGCCTGGAAGATCCAACATCGATTCCATCGTAAGTGAATTTTCTCCTACTAACTAGTACGTCCGATTTTGATAACGAGTGTAGCGTTTGTACTGGCTGTGGCAGTCTTTCGGAAGAGCTGACAAGTATTAAGAAATTGTTTAAATGTCTAATATATTTTGATAAGAAGGATTCTGGAACAGAATTATTAAAATATCAGGACTACAAGTCTGAAATCATAGTGCATTTAGAGTCCCTATATGAACTCAACTCTAAAACATTTACTGAGGTGGAGCAACTACGCATCATAAGTGAAATCCCAAAGGCTAAATTCGCTACCTCGACGGCTACATCTAACATTATCTGCACCATCTAAGTTAGCCAACTTTCTTTCACCACTTGAAGCGTCAACATCTACTGATCCTGGAACCAATGAAAATCTTACAGAACCTGCTCAACGTCGCGTAAAGCTTGCTTTTCCTGTACTAAACATTAATACTAAAAAATGACCGCTTGAGCAATGTTGGTTTTCTAACGTTGTCATGGTTCAATGTGAAAGTACATATATCATTTCCACGATATCGATGAGAAGTGGTAATGCCAATAAGTCTTTTATAGACAATGTGTGCACAGCACTGTCTACTAGTGCACCAAAGTAGCTCACGTGATAATACAAACTGTACTCTTCGAGGCAAATCTAAGAAGCATCTTCGAGTTACATGCGCATCTGAAGACATGAAAATCAAGTTCTTATCTTTTATGAAGAAAGGTAAGCCTCAAAACATCTCTGTCAGCAAATATTAAACTCGAGAAAGATTAACGCTTCTCTTCAAGCGTCGTTTCTTGATGGAAGATCACTCAACCTAGCAAATGGCTGTGGTTAACAGAAGAGAGCACCTATTATAAACTCAGGACTTGAAACCTATTTTAGCTAACTGTATTAGTGATCTGACACAACTTCAACTCAAAATTTTGAACAACGGAATGTCTGTACATTAGTTTGCAATGTGCAATAATAATTATTGTAGAGTGATGACAGTGTTACCATTTTTTCATATTGCCATAATAATGATAAAATTAACAAACTGAACTCGTTCAGTAGCTAACAATGTAATAGTGACAAAATTCAGGCTTTTTATCACTAATTATTATACAATGAACCGAGGCTCCCCTCTGCTATATTTTCAACCTGTGCTTAGAGGACCATGAGTATCCTTATATTTAATACATGCCCCAGTTATTCCTATCTTTTAGTCTGGTAATTCAAATGATGTAGCACATTTTAAACCAATATGTACGTTGTTAATTTCAATAAAATTTTCAGAATAAAATTTAAAAATCCTACACTCAGATCTACAAACTTCTTTTTCTCACTTATGTGTAGCAAGCAGTTTGAGTCTGAACTAAAATCCAATACAATGTTAGCAATATTTTCATCTTGTATCAGATCTAAGGAATAGTTTCCGTGACGAATAATGTGGAACATGTTGTCTATTACCGGACCTAAACACTGCATTTATTGATACAGCTGATATATTATTGTTATTATTATTATTATTATTATAAATCAGCATGGCGTTTGCAAGGCTGACCTTACATTGATCTGTTGATAGTTATAAAACAGGACTCAATATGTACTCAGTAATGATACCAGATCACAAACCTGACATATTAATTTTGGTGTTCCCAAGGATTTGTACCTGGACCAGTGTTGTTCAATATCTTTACCGATGCGATAACTACCCCTGGCATGCAGTGTTCTATACAAATCGTTACAATGTTCAAGCCGCTATTACAGATGTCCAAAATTTCTTTTATGTACTGTTCGAACGATAAACTGAAAAATACTATCTGCTCGTGACAACACTCGCAAGTAGTTCCACCGAGTCATTAATGGCAGCGAGTTGGAGTGGACTTGGCAACAAAGACTTCTTGGACTAATTTTTAAAACCCCCAACAAGGAAGTGGGGCGTAGGTACAATACAGTTATTGGTGCAATATATGCGATGACAATTACGTCAATCGCGAGTCGTTAAAAATAATTTACTATTCATTAGCTTAGTCTGTGTGAGTCTCAAATATCATTTTCTGGAGCGGAGCTCCTCGTTCTCATATTCATATACGGAGGAATTTTATTTAAGCTAGAACACTTCGTGGCGTAAGGCCATCATAAGCTGTGGGGAAAATTTAAACGGCTTCATTTTTAATGGCTAGCCTACTTTAGAGTTTTGGCAATTTTCACTCCTAAGTCAACCCACCAGACTTCCTGTAAAAATTTTCAACATTGCTGTATGAACATTGCTGAATGAACATTGCTCAACTCTTCCCTCTTTTGGGTGGATAAATATACAAATATATAAATTTACAAACATGTATAGTTAAATTTTCAACGGAAACATTATCACTGCTCTTCCCTCCGCTCGCAAGTGAAAATAGGTAATATCCTTAGACGATTTGTTCAAGTTAAATGGAATGCAAGTAATCCACTTTTGATGAATTGTACAGAGCAGTACAATGATTGTCTAGAAATAATACAACTTCAAGATATCAGCAGTGCGTCCTTGCTCACATTCTTTCAATTTCTTCGTAATAATCATTATAATACATTTGACACGTATAACAGTTCACTTAGTCCTCTATATAATTATGAATTGAGACGCTCTATTCTGCATCTTCCAAAAGTGGGCGTCGATCTATAGAGATACCACGATTTTTCAACGAGCATCGCTTCTTAAAAGAACTCCAAGGTATATACTAGATTCCATATCTGGCAATGTATTAAAACAAAACAAAGAATTAGTAATACAGTTAAGTGAATGTAATAAACCAATCAACGTATAATAGTTTTAAGTTATATTTTAATTATTAAATCTTCATCATTTACATTTACATCTCCGAACTTTACTAGATTATAGATAAAATTCATTATTCTAAATTAAAATTCGGTCAGTCGCTGGGCTGGTTGCGTGGAGGTTTGTTAACCTCATGGAGTTTCTCCGTTCCTGCGTCGCCAGTCTGGTGTGATTTAATAATAATGATAATAGTTGCAATAACTAATAGCAATCTTACGTTCACTCGATGTTGAACTTCTTGTATGTTAATTCAGAGATAAACGGGATTTGATGTACTCTCTTACGGACCTGATTTCAGAACACCGCGAGTAGCCTAGAGTATTACGGGTTTCTGTAACAATTACGGATAGTTTCGAGTAGCCTGTCGCGGATTTCAGCGCTGAATGCAGAATAATATAGTTAGTTCATTGCGGCTTTCTTCTCCAATTGCAGAACAATGCGAGTAGTCGATAAGCAAATTCTGTCAAAAGCAAAGAAACTGTGAGTATACCTTAATAATAAGTGTGCACCGATTGTACACCTCTACAACTAGTCATTTCCGCACCAGCTGGAGAACATTACGGGTAGACCAATGTGGTTTTGCCTCACATGTACTTAAAATATTGCGAGTAATCTACTGTAGATTACTGTCTCAGTTATAGAGTATTTAGAGTAGCCCATTACGGGTTTCCCCCTCAACGTCACTGCATTGCGAATAACCTACTGCAGGCCACTGTCTCAATTACAGAATATTAAGATTAGTCCATTACGGGTTTCAGCCTGAATTATTGTAGAACATGGCAAGGAATGTAACGCAGGTTATTGTGCAACTTTAGACTACTACGAGTAGACCATTACAGGTTTTCGCCTCAATTTCACTGTTTTACGCATAACCAATTGCAGATTACTGCCCCAGTTACAGAATATTACGACTAGTCCACTACGGGGGATCTACCCCAAGCATGTGTCTCCAGTCACGTGGGGTTCAACTGCCTATCTTCTAACTTGGCAAAAGTTAGTCCCGTTTAGAGTTCCCTAATGAAATATTAGAGTGAGAGAAAGTGCATCGGCGTGTAGTTTAAACTTTGGAATCAAAAGTTGTGCCTCGCGGAAGAAGCAAGACGAGTCTTGCTGATTAATGAAGCTCTGCAGCAACTCGGAGGAAGAGACGTCTCCGTGAATTTGCGTCTGGCAGCTCGCAAAAGTCGCTCCAATATTTACGACGGCACGGAAACGGAGCGAGGTAAAGACGTGAAGTATCAAAAGCGTCAGGATATTAAAGGTGTAAAAAATTTAAGAAACCGTAGCGACATGAGGAAGTGGAGATCAGAATGAGAGGAGATGTCATTACCGATGTAAGAAACTCGAAGCTATACGAGAAAATTACACATGCATTACGACACGAGTAGTTGGAGACCAGAACTAGAACGACATGATATAAGGAGCAACCCAAAAGTTCCCGCGATACTTTAAAACAAATAACACTACCGCATACCAGGACCTAATTCACACCCGTCACCAAAGTAATCCTCATGGGAAAATATGTACCGCTTTCAATAAATTTGCAATGCACTGAGAGCGCCCTGGACCTATTTTCCGTGAGGTCATTTAGTACAACTTGCAATTCCACTAGGATTTCCTAATCCGTGTCAAATCTTAGGCCCTTTCAAGTCAATTTTCATTAGTGGGAATAAAAAGGAGTCATACGGTGCCACGTTGGGTGAATGCGGCAGATGAGAAGCAATTATTTTGTTCATGCGAGAAACTCCTGGTGTCGGTAAAAAAAAAAAAGTTTAGCCACGTCCCGTGCAACAGTACACAATATTGGTAAGACTGCGATCTGCCAGGACAGTATCTCGAGGGGCAGTGTTAGGCCAGTCGAAGGCTAACCAGAACGAAGATCATCGCCAACCTGTGCACGCACGACCATCTTTGAAAGACTTAAATCATTCGTAGGTCTAGCTGTGCCCTAAAGAAGCGCCTTCCCCGAATGACTAATTAAATAGTTGATGTATTTTTGCAGCGGTTTTCCTGAGTTTGACACAAAACTGTATGCCAACACGTTACTTTCGGAAATCCACCATCGTCAGTTGTGCATATGATGCAACACACAATGGTGGGAATATATGCATAAAAACTAAATGCAAACGCCTATCACAAAGCCTCTTAAGGCATTGACTCACAGAAGATGCATACGATACCAATTCGTGGCGCTTCGTCGCATTAGGCAGACTTCATGAGATACATCGATAACTAGCTATCGGCAACTTGAATTAGTGTGCAAAAATATCGAGAATTCATAAATTATACAATGATAACGGCGTGATACAGTGGTAAAGATAGCACTGAATTTAAAAGGTAGCTAAGTGAAGCCAGAGAAAAATACGTTAGTAATATTACTACAGTATAAAACATAAATACCAGGACAAGAACAAGATATTTTTCACGGTCGAAGAAAATCAAATACAGGAAAATTATATGAGAGTTGTGACATGAGGAAGCAGAAATCACATTAAAAAGTACAAAATATTATCAACGGTGTAAGACAATCGAAATTACGACAAATTATGCTATATGTGGCACGAGGAAAGATTAAGGCTGAAAACCACACACAACAACAACAACCGCGGAAGGAAACCCACACTCGAGAAACTTTTATACAATTGCTGCATGAGGAAATTAAGCCAAAATAAAGGGGAGTCAGACATCATGTGGGCAAGTTGTTTACGGTACAAAAAAATAAAAACAGAAAATCGATGCTTGCAAAATGCTATACAAATGTTACGATGAGAAGCAATCCGGCCGCGAGACAAACTCAGATAGGGAAAATAATAAGCCAAAGCCAACATGACGCTGAATTCCACATGGACGGGGGTATGTTGTCATTAATGTAATATCTTACGATGCCGGCCCTGCGACCCCTTAATCTTTTTATTATTTTCTTTTTATAAAGATTTACGGAAAGAGGCCCTTCAAAAATTTTGCATCACCACCTGCGCCCCTTTGAGTAAAGCCTTACCCTATCAAAGTTTAGGGCCATCGCAGAAGCTAAAACCGAAATTTAGCTGCTGGGCGGCGCCGCGTCGACCTTAAATTATGTTTGAGTTAAATTAGAAAACGATTGATACGAACCCAGGGCCCCGCGACCCGAATAAAGGACTAAATTATATCATTATTGCAGTAATTAAGAAGGGTGTGAGGTCGACGACCGTGAGGCATACAACAAATGAGTCAGGATCACTGGCCGCGAAGTCTTCCAAAATGGGCTGTAGGGTGGGAATAACTTATAAAAAGAAAGTACTGCTAGCTCTAACGATCAGAGCGTAAATTGTCATCCTTGTATCATTAATGAAGAAAAATTTAGTCAGAATCGATAATGCGTCATAATTTAAACAAATTATAAATATATGTAAACAGATTTCTAGGTCGTCCCTGAAGCTTACCGAAAATTTCGTTAGGGCATGTATACAAGTGCCATAATAAATAGACTATAGCCAGCAATATTAATGCCATGATAGGGAGTTTATTGCTGGGAGACGCAACAGAAACTACGTTAGCAGGACGAGAAAGTGGTCTGAGAGAAAATGATGGACCGTGAATATAGGGAATAAGAGACACATCGCTATAGTGAGGCCTTGAATATTCGCTTAGCCACATATTCGTTTGGTTCTAAAACAGAAAAAGTAAAACGCTTAATACTCAAGTCCATCCCGCCAAAAAAAATTTTTGTTGTCGTTTTACCGGGTCAAGTGTCTTCTGTTTTAACCCCAAAAAAATATTGGCGTTTACTATACATTAGTAATTTTAGACTGATGTCGACAAGAACAAATCAACACGTCTGGTCAACCCAACTTTTATTGTTCAAAAAGAAATGCAACAATTTGAAGGATAACTAATTTAAAAAAAAGAAAGAATGGTTGAAAGGTAGAATATCGCAGTGAACATGGATGACAACCTTGGCTGGTTGAACGCAGGGAATTTAACCTCTAAAAAGTAGTATACAAGAGCTTTTCAAAGTCATGAAATTATATCTGAGTACACACCTTGACAGCCTTCAACACTTAAAAGACAGCATCTGAACAATAATAAAATCGAAATAAAACCGCATTAGACTGAGTTGAACATATTACTTTTTTAAGTTCATAAACTCTGATATTTCAGGTATAGCGGGTGTGTTTCAAAGCAAACAAAATACAATTGGTATGACTAACAGTACTTTATTCAACAGCAAAACTCTTCACTAACGATAAAGAAAAAGTCACCGTAATTACAAAGGAGAAAAGTCAAGGAAAAGAAAACCACAATAAACAAAGTAGATATGACATAAATATTAAGTCCAAATTAGGATGAATTTAGAGATTTGCTTGAGAGTTTCATTACAATAATTATATATGTATACATGATTACAGGCAACCACGCCATGCACAAAGTAGGTCTACAATTCCACGAATATTGTAACGTTGCATAATTTACCAGGTGCAGTTACGCTCCTGGATCCTCTGTTTATGTAAATAATGAAGGGAGCAATAACTAATGTAAAGCTAAAGAGGACAAGACACGCACACTGTACAGTCGGGGGCAAAATTCTCGCTGCTCCTTGCCTGTAGTGTCAGGGAGCGCTGCAGTAAACACCGCTACTCATTTATCAGTCTTTACTTATCTGCTTATGTATTTACCTGCCTACTTATTTACTGCACTTATTGATGAGTCTATCTTTGTCATCATAAATTTATCATTATTTATTTTCTTCAGCGCTTAAATCCTATACGAATAGCGTCAGTAACTACCTTTGATACGGTAAGGCGTTCAACAAGCATAATAACGCCAGAGAAGACCGTCTGTAACTATCTTTGATACGGTAAGGCGTTCAGCAAGCATAATAACGACAGTGGACAATTCGAAAGATTGAGAAGTATATAAAAATATCCTGGTTTCAAACTGCGGCACGACAGAAGACACCCAGCAGAGTGACTCCACACACGTGAGGTCATGTGAGAAACGTCACCTGGACTTCTTCCGAAGACTCTCAAGGTAGCTCAAGGTAGGTACTTTTTATAGCACTATAAGGACACTAAAACCATAGCGAAGGTGAAATAATTTCTCTGCGCGCCTCCTTTTGATATTTGACATGGAACATACAACAGGAAGGTACACTGTGTTCTTCCTGGGAGGAACTTAAGCAGAGTGAACCACCGTAAACACTATGACGTCACGGCGCAACAGAGATTTGAATGCACAAGATCTGCGTCCTGGATACGCTTGAGTTGCAGGAGAGATACCGGCGAAAGTTTCTTATCAGCTCTAAATCTCAATATTTACCAGAATACCCAGCTGTTAAATATAAAGGCAATAATTTTGTAATGAAGCTTTCTATTATTCTTGTTTCCGGTCAGGTCGCTCGCAGGTCAGGTTGCCCGCAGATGATTTTATGCATTTTTGCTGCCTGTGTTGGAGTATTGCTCACCGGTCTGGGCATCAGTTGCTGACACTGACTTGCGTCTGTTGGATCGACTTGTTAGTTCAGCCAGCAGGCTGTGCGCTGATAATGATCTAGTGAACCTGCTCCACAGGAGAAGAGTAGCAGAGCTATGCATGTTTTATAAAGTGTACAATAATGAGAGGCATTGGTTGCATTCTTCTCTCCCTGCCCTCAAGGTTTTTGGGAGAGGACTCGTGCTGCGTGCGGAGCGCACTCTTTCACTTTGGAGGCTGTCAGACGTCGAACTAATCAGTTCTGTCGGTGCTTCGTGCCCTGGTCGGCTAAGGTTTGGAATTTGTTGCCGGCATCGGCTCTTGGTTATATTGGCGTGCAGGCGTCTAAGTCAGCTGTTAATGGTTTTTTGCTGGATTTCCTTTAGCAGCGTTTTGCGCTTCCCGGTGTTGCAAGATGCTTCACTTGGGTTGTATTACCTGTCCGTGGGAGCTCAAGCGTGAAAATTTAATAATACTAATAATGATTTAATAACAGGTTTTGCTGCAAAACGTTGTTGCGGGTAACCGCAATAACGACCCGCCTGCTTAATAGCACTTTCCAATTGCGTTGTGTCGGTGAAAGATGATGTCAATTAAAACCTTAAATGTATTAAAAATTGCACATTTGACAGCAGCCGTTCTACACTGCACTAAGTAAGATTCCGCCGAAAGTTCGTTCTAGACCAAGGAATGGCGACCAGGCTCAAAGAAGTCTACAGATTCACAGGCGAACAAAGGCCAACACAATCACTGTAGTAAGGGGAAATACACCAGAATATATGTATGTGAACGAAAGGGCACAGAGAAAGGACATAAGAAAGGGCCTAAGAAAGGGGGCGGACAGTGCACTATACTCTGTGTCGCTAGCATATAAGATTCTGAAACAAAAATAATGAATCAGCACCTGATTTACATAGAAATAAGTATCAAAAATGCCATATATTGTCACGATATTGCAGCTTCACTAAAGCACATGCTATTGGTTTGAAGCAAACTTTGAAAGACATGACAATGCGGGCGCTGCTTGAACTAAAATACGGAAACTTTTATCAGCTGAACCAATATGTTACTTAAGCACTGACGTTACAGGAATTTCGGTAGAGCTTTAAAGCGAACATGAAGAAAATATGCAATTTCGCTGCTGTAACAACATCTCATAGCTGTAAGCTTGATTTTTCATTAAAACAACGAATGTTGTGCCGTCATGAGTTTGAGAGAGTAAAATTTTTCTCTTGCAAGCAAACCGGGGGTAGTAGTTTTGAAACACTCGAAATTCACGTAGTACCAACAAAATATAGGTCACTCAAAAGAATTCGCACGCAATATTCAGTTCCCACTGCCTCATGGATACCAGCAGCTGGAATAGTAGAATCGAATTTTCCGGCAACACTCAGTGAAAATGCTTTGGCTTCAGTTTAGCGAGTAGTTTCAACCGCCACGAAGAAACTCAGCCAAGGATACTGTCATCGAAATGGGTTATGCAAGACGGGAACCAAAACTCCTCCCAAGACGGAGCCCATCCTATACCACGCTCAAAAGAACTATACAGAAAGAGTAGGGGCTCGAGCAGTAGCTATTCCAAAAACCATATTGGCTATAGTAACTTCGGGATTTGAATTTTCAGCTACCTCACCCTGTTATTCAGTACATGAATTTTCTCCTGTCTAAATCCTCAACATTGTGATAGAGAGACGAGCCAACCAACCAATCAAGCGAACGATGAAGCAAGTAACTAACAAATTGCGTTCTATTACAGTATATTGATCATTCTGCAAAATTTTTTGCAACACAGAAAAGAAAACAATGTTTCGACAGGACAATAAAGAAACAATTATAAACTAGAGAAGCGTGCTGAGAGCGCATACCTCCGCCAATCAAAGCAATGTTAATAAAAAAAACTGAAATTGGTCCAGACTCCAGGATATCATTTTGACAACAACCACAATTTGGTAATTTTTGCCTATTAACGTTCCTATCAGTGTTTTTGAGTTTTCATGCGGTTCGTCCTTAACTTTTTCACTTATGTTCTGACAAACATTATGACAAGAATATAAACGGGCAAACATACCATCACAAAATTGCATCACTTGAACCTTGGACGTCCCTCGCAGTTCCTGCTAAACTTCAACAGTTATGTTACTGACAAACACGAAAACAAGCAGAGATAAATGGACGAACAATTCGTCACAAACATTTTTTCGTTAGCTTCTCGCAACATTCCAAACATATCCTGCAAATTTCATGGAAATCCGATAACTTTTTGAGTTATATTCCTAAGGAAATACACTTAAACTAGAGCACTCTGAGAGCGCATACCTCCGCCAAGCGAGGCAACGGTAGCAAGAAAATTCTAATTGGCTCTGAAACTATAATTTTCTTTGTATAAACTCCAAAATCTAATCATTTGTGCTTTTTGATATTAATAACAGCTTGTGCACTTTTATTGAAGATCCGTTCATAACTTTTTGCGTTATACTGCTAACAAACGTTATGACACACATGAGTCAAACGAACAAACCGATTTGCACCGAAATTTAATCATTCATGTCTTCTAACATTACTAACAATCCCTATGAATTTCATAAGGATACATTTATTATTTTTTGAGTTATTGTGCTAACAAGCATAAAATTAAAAACAGTGACAAACGAACGAACAAACGGATCATTACCAAAAATTTGGTCATTTACTCTTTGTTATATACCGAACAACTCATGCTAATTTCATCAAAATCCATACATAACTTGTGGGAGACAAACAAACAAACGGATTGACATATCTTCACCAAAAGTTAATCATCTGTTCCTCCTGACATACCTAACAATCCCTGTAAATTTCATCCGAATCGGTTCTTAACTTTTTGAGTTATCTTGGTGACAGGTAAACAGACAGACAAACACGACGAAAACATAACCTCCTTAGTGGAGGTAACAAATAAATAGTTGAACGGATCTTCATCAATAGTTAATTATTTATTCATCCTAACACACCAAACAATTCCTGTAAATTTCAAGAAGAGTTGTTTATAACTTCCTGAGCTATCTTGGTGACAGACAGATAAATGGACAGGCAGACAACCGATCAGACAAACGCCAACAAGAGCAAAACATTATTGGCGGAGGCAACCGAAAAAACAAAGACGATGCAACGAAATAAAGGATACACATTCATTACGCAACAAAGTATCAACGGCAATGCGTACTTTATGCAAATGCAATGTGAGTAAGATGTATGCACCTTATCGTCCACACAAACCACAACCAAAATTAAACCCAAAGTGAATAAACCCATAAATGAAGATTGGAAAACATGCAACGGTTCTTAAAGCCATGCCTCTAAAATAGTATGTAATTTTGTGATGAAAAATTACGCCTGATAAGCACCGACTAAATTGCTTACGATTACAAGCCATTATGCAGACGCTAAGCGCAAAAATTGCCCCAGCAACATGAAAGGCTCAAGAATTGACCGAAGAATCTCAAGGCAATTTCGTACTTTTACCTCAGAGCTTGGCACTTGCCAATCTCCTCAGTGAAGAAAATGCTGCGAGGCTCAACTCTTGGGATGAATTTGTTTTTTGCAGTAACGCTATTATGAACCGAAAGCCTGGGTCTTAAGGGGAGCTGCATGAGCATTTGCTTCATAATGAACAGACCGCCTGGAGCTTAGAGAGCAGCATGGGCATTTGCTATTATGAACAGACAGCCTTGAACTTACGGGAAGCAGCATTGGCATTTGCTATTATGAACAGACAGCCTGTAGCTTACGGGGAGCAACATGGTCATTTGCAATTATGAACAGACTGCCTGGAGCTTACGGGGAGCAGCATTGGCATTAGCTAATATGAACAGACATCCTGAGTCTTACGGCGAGCAGCGTGAACAACTTAGCGGCAGCAGTCGTTCTGATAAACAGACAACTTTTACAGTAGCATTCTTTATTATGAACAGGCAGCTCATGCAGCAGTACATTCACTCTTACCGTATGAACCGATGCGCATAAAACAGCGTCTGTTATTACATACTGACCGATAATTTATGCATAAACATTTAACAATTGTATTATAAACGGTAACTGAAGTAAATATTCACGGACACGTACTAAGTGACCATTTTCTACTGACATCGTGCTATTATCTATGCTTCATAAATCTACGTGTTTCTGTCCGCCAATCCCTAAGAGGAAATACTGGAGAGCGCGCGTCCACTTGTTTCCATGCAAGACTATGAGTGCAGTTTCCATACTTTCTGGCTGGTGACGTCATCGGGTGGGGATGACATCAAATTTGTGCGTTTCTTCAATTAACTTAGCTGCACATATTGTTCAAGCGAACTCAATTTTAGCTTTTCAATTCCTTCGTAAATTCGACGAATAGTATCCATGATACGCGCTCAGAAACAACAAGAACCAGTACAGAAGTTCTATGTCGCTTGGAAT
>LQNS02020119.1:724396-747818 GCA_001587735.2 Parhyale hawaiensis | reverse complement strand
CCATAAGAGACTCTTTACTGATATGTGATTGGTGCATACGACAACTGGCTGACAGCCATAAGAGACTCTTGAGCTTCAACGGGCTAGGCTACTGGCTCCCTCCTTCTCTATACAAGCTCCTTGCTTGGAATAATGTATTTCACATTTCTTATCCAGATACGTGTCCGGGCATACATGAAGAACCTTTCTACTCCGTTCAATTTCCACCAAGGAGCTTCTATAGAGAAGGAGGGAGCCAGTAGCCTAGCCCGTTGAAGCTCAAGAGNCCATAAGAGATCTGGTTGACTCGCTGGCAAGTCTGTAACTGGGCCACAAGGCTCCCTCCTTCTCTATTGAAGCTCCTTGATTTCCACAGGGGCCTGATGAATTTGGAATCTTCTTATATATGCATTTCTTAGTGTTTCATAATGCGTAGTAGTAGTACTAATGTGATAATTTTATTGGAATTGCATGTAGAGCTCAATCGTCATTCCTACTGGGTAATTTTGGGTTACCTATTAAGATAATCTATTACGATATACATTTATCTCCATCGCTACAGCAGTCTTGTTGACTAATACCAGTTGTAATTATTATAACGCCCGATCCTTGGGTGAATGTGATTTTTTTATTAAAATCCGTTACGCTATTTTATAAAAAACACGAGAAAACTATTGGATACATAAATCTTATTGCCACTTTACTGGCCTATCTACTTAATTAAGTAGTATTTATTAAATATGTGATTGAATTTTACATGCCTTAACAGTTGTAACAGTCCTCAGCCAGAAATATGCTTGATTACAATTAAAAAAATATATAGATCAAAGGCATATGATACGATCCTTTAATATTCTCTTGTATGGTCTTTATGATTTAGTTTTATTGCGTTCTAACTGCATTCCATATCTATTCAAGAGTCTTCTACGAAGAACTGCAGGAATCTGGGCCCATTCTTTCATGTCGCGTGCCGCCAGCTGCCGGATTCTTGACATGGATATTCATCTTTGAATGTTTCCATAAATTCCCAATTAGATTATGATGGGGAGACAGACTTGATCATGGCATCACGTCGAATTTATCTTCAAACCATTTCTGAGATACCTTGACTGTTAGCTTCACACCGTGATCTTGTCGGAACATCAAACCTCTTACAAGACCCTGTAATTTGATGGATTTTGGAAGTTTTCTTTGCCCCTCCTTTTGATTATTTCTGTTTCGTAAGCAGCAGGCTATATAATGAAAAATACCTCCATGTCACAACGCTGCCACCTCTAAATCAACAATGGGCATGGTATAGGAGGATTGCGCACCGTTCTTTCTTTCTTTCTTTCCTCCAAGTACGTGTGACGTGTTGTTGCCAAATATATTTAATTTTTCAAGTCCCGAACTTTTTAAGACTTTAACATGTTTTGGCTATGGCAATGGAATTTGCCTAGCTGATCTATTATAGATTGCAGGGCGGTGAGATTCAGTGCTCTTTGCTTCAGTAATTGCAGCTTGTTTTAGATCCTTCCGAATTATGAAAACCTTCTATTCCACTTTCCGACTAATTCACGCTGACGTGGTCTTCCGTTTCTTTACCGGCTTACAACCGTGTTTAATTTCATCTCCTGTACCTATGTTTCCAACAGGAGCTATTAGTTGACTGATGTGATATTTTACAACAACCACCTCCAGTTTTATGAAGATCGACGATTGTTTGCACAAGTCCTGGGATCACTTCGTTAACTTGCCCAATTTTAACCATGGATGTCCCTGAGTGCCGATGGTATGAAGAAGTAGACTTATATGTTGCTTCGTTAACTGTTTGGCGCGGCGGGAACTGCCCATTTTGTCGCTTGAAAAAATGGTGGCTTCTAAAGTTGGGCTGCTACGCTAAAGTTGTTGGACTGATGGCTATTGGTCAGTTTGCGTACAGAAAAGGGCTTGAGTAGTTGTGACGCGTTGTTGTCTGTGTAACACCATTGACAGTTGGCTCTGGACCGTCCATCGTAAACATGCCTTGTTCAATTGGACTTCAATCCAGCGTTCGATGGAGTCCACCACATGACTGTTGCACAAGTTGGAGTGTTTGGCGTAGGTGGTAGGATTTTGTCAATCATTTGTGATTTGTATCAGAGTAAACGCGGAGTGTGTCCGTAGATTTCGATCGTTCCTCGACGTAGTGTAAATGGACCGTGTCAGTTTGTTCCGTACGCAAGCGACATGTTGCTTTCACTGGAGAATACGATAATCAAGCATGCTCATGATTCCGCTTTGTTAGCAATGATACCAATCTGTAGCATGCGTAATATCGCCAAGTCTATAAATTGGAAATAGTCGTGCATTAGTGCATGGTGCTCTGGCTGGAAAATGAATCTGAAACTGAATACGAGCAAAATCAAGTCTATACCCACGGTAGCAGCGGACCTTGCGTGCTGCACAGCTGTGCAAAGGGTCTCGGAAACGATCCCCAGGACAGGCGAGCAGTCTTTGTCATGGCACTCGGCGCGCTGAACCAGCAAACTTGCTTGGTGTGCATAGCTATCGTGAGGGTACATACCTGAGGGTGGGGTGTGACGGGTCGTTGAATCTTCCGTTAAATGCGCCATAGTTCTTAGCGACTCGTCGTCGGTTGCAGTTGTGCTTACCCGTCTGGGGCCAATTGCCTCTATCTGCCACACGAACCAGTACGTCTGGGATTCCAAGTGAAGAATGCAATCAAAGTTGATTTTACCTTTACCTTTATGATGGGACACTTTTACTCCAGCATCCACCTCTAATCATAGATGATACTGTGGTTCAGAGTCCAGCTGTCTGGAGATCCTTGGTATCCTTGTTGATTCCAAATTTGAGAGGTAAGTCAACTTTGACCGCACAATCAACTAGGAGACCCACTCACACTGGTTTGTGCTGCGGATATAGGCCCATTGGCACCAGAGGAGTAAGTACGGCTGCAGCCGAACAGGGACCATCAAGAATTATGGCACCAATTTGACGGAAGGTTTAAATGACTCGTGACTCACCCCCCCCCCTCCACCCCCATCATCTCTGAGGAGGCAGGTACTCCCACGGCGCTCTGCAAGCCCACAGCTGCCGAGTCAGCACACACAGATCAACAAAGAGCTCGCGTGCTTGGGTTGGCCTCGAACCAGTTATACACGGATTGTGAGCTACAGACATAAGCATGCTGCTACCGTGGGTATATTAGATGTTACGTGCTTTTAATGTTGGCTTCTACCTAAGGTGAATGCAGTTTCGGTGACAGGGATATACTCCGTAAAGGCTTTTATGCAATTCTGCTGGTAAAGTTGAAGTTTTGCTCACCGGTCTGGCTTTCGGCTGCAGCCAGTCACTTGCGTCTGCTGAACCGCCTTTTAGCTCACCCGGTAGGCTGTGTGCTTTGAGTGGTCTGGTGACTCTGTCCCATAAGGGTAGAATGGCATGGCTATGTTTGTGTTTTAGAGTGTACAACAACTGGAGACACTGGCTATATTCATCTGTCTCTGCTCTCAAAGTTCTATGGTCTGTGTTGACATGGAATTCATTTCTAGGATTGATGCTCAGGCGTGTGGATCTGCGGACGTTTATGTCAGCTGTTAATAGTTTCTCGATGGATCTCTCTTAGCAGCGTCTCGGGCTTCCAACTGCTGCATGAAACTTCATTTGGGTGTTGATACCTCTTCGTGGACGCCCGGGCGCGTAGTTTTAATAATAATTATCACAATGCTGCGTGTAATTACTTCCGCCAAGGTTATATATTATGGCCAGCGTTTGCATGCTAGCTCACCTCAAAAAAATTGCGGACGGATATTTATAAATTTTAAATGCAAAATTATTAGAAATATTCCGCTGAATTTTGATGTTGATCGGTCCGACCATTTGCACGTGTGTTAGTTGTCTAATAGCGACGACATGCGAAAAGTTATGAAGAGATCTTAACGAAATTCACATGAACTGGTTGAAATGTCGAAGGTTTTAATTGTCTAGGAGGAACGTAATTCAAAAAATTATTTAGGGATCTTTACGAAATTTACATGAACTGCTAAAAATATCTAAATCAACAAATGATATAATATTAATGATGATCCGCCCGTATGCTTGCCTATTAGTCTGTCTGTTCGTCTGTTAACACTGCAACTCCAAAAGTTATAGATGGATTTTAAAAAAAATTAAGGAAGCTGTTTAGGAACGTCACAAGAGGCAGAGGCTAGAGTTTAGAAATTATCAGTTAGTCCCTTCGTCTGTTCTTTTGTCTCTCAGTGTTTCTTTCTGCTAGCACTGCGCTTCATGGCCGAGCTTTACGCTACCCGAGGGCAGCTCTGGTTGGAACATGTAGCGTGTTGCTTGCCTCAGACACGAAAGATTGAGCACAGAAAATAGCAAAAAATTGTTCAGTATCCAATAGTTTAGAGTTATTCGTAGTTACACTTCTTACATTAGTACTGCTTTCAATAAATATTATTCCAAGGGTCCTTTATACAATTTTTAGGCATGTTTTATTCCATCATAGACGTAAATAGTTGAGCTACAGTAAATATCTTCCAGTTGGACTAAAAAAAAAAATTATACTGTATCCAATACTTTTGCGTGTTTCGAAGTTATATAATCTATAGATAATGAATATTTAAAAATTCGTCAATCATATAAAAATGATAAAAAAAATGCTATGAATATTTAGCTGGTCCTTACCTACCTTGCTGTAAAAAACTCACATAAAAATGTACTCCCAATGTTAAAAATTAATGATAGGTAATAAAATACAGTGGAATAATTCGCTGATTATTTAAAGGAATGTTATATTGCAATTGATATTTACCTACCTTACTGCAAAATAAAAACTTAGCAGAAGTAAAAATAGGTAGAAATGTGGTTCTTGGGGGCGGAAACAGTAACCTAAAACATTGGCATACAATTTGCGGGGAAATCTGAAAAATTTACGAACATATATATCAATAAAAAAAACACGCAAAGTCATGAAATGCAGTGCAAAGTTGTCAAGAAAGTTCATTAGTACATACAAACAAAGTCACAATTGATCTTATCAGAAAATGAGATGATATATGATGCAAATCATTAACAGAATGTTCCATTTTGCAATAGGCACAAAACAGGCCGATTAAAATTTAAACAATTGTTATCCTTAAGCGAAAATCTGTTCGCTTCTCAGACTGCAAACCCTCTCTTAAAGTCAATAGATAAATTATCTGTAGATTGCTCTGGTGAACATGGGACACGTAACGCGTCTCATTTTACTAGCTGCCATAAAAAACACGTAATTGCATGCGGTAAGTGACAAATTACAGTATTAAGAAAAAAAACTCCAAGAAACACGATGTGAAATACGACCACTTCAGATACTATAAACAGTTTTTAAACTCAATACACCGTTAATTTCACAAATATATATTTATATGACATATATATCACGTATACGGAGGTTTATTGGCCTCGTTAGAGGCACAGAGTTGAAACAAATATTAAGACGGTGCAAAACTTTATTTTATTATATCATTTTAAAGTACAAGACAATGAAACTTTTTAGAAATAGAGGATAAGTATCAAAAAGCGATAATGTGATCAACAAAAAACTAGGGTCGAGCATACAATATTTCAGTGGAACTTTAAAAAATTGATGGGAAAAAGCAGCACACCGCGGGCACTTCCCTTGTGGGGCTTTGATGCGATAATTCCAGGACATTTTGGTTAAAGAATATTTTGGAAACAAGTTAATAATGGAGAGGATGGCACACATGCGGTAATCCCTTGATTTGTACGAGTCATGACGTTGATGTCCATCTGAAAACCCTAAAAGATACCTTGGCAAAGATAGCTCATAATGGAAGGGTTCCCAAACTGGACTGCATGTACCCCCGAAGATGCTAGTGAACCTTTCCAGGGGTGTGAAATACTGTTTTGATTCTCAATCATTCTCAAATTAACAAAAATTTGCGGCACAAAAGGTAGTATAACTTTCACGTGCCATCCATCATCAAATGGGCACTTAATTTTGTAGGAGGTGCGAGAACATGTAAAAAGTTCTCCAGGGGTGCCAGGGATAGCAAAGTTTGGGAATCACAGTCTTAATGGATTCGAAGATACTTTATTCAACAAATATGCTGTCGGTAAGAGTTATGACAAGATTTCTATGAGCTTAGTCGATCTCACAAGCACTGTAGGTTTCACCGTAAAGAAATTGAAGTAGCTGGCGGCCACAGACAGCTGCCCAAAGTCCAGTAGTTGTCCTGAACGATTACCACAGCACGATAGCAGCAACTAATAGTTATTTCTTAGTCCATATAAAAGGCTTCAGAAATTTGTAAGTCTTGCAGGACACAGACATATAAAAAACAATAAGTAATTGACTTCATTGCCACAAAATTCACGATATACAATACATGCAATTTGCTGTAACAGAATAAACAGTATTTCATACACTTAGAACGGAAATGATAGCTTTATCGCAGAATTGGCCCCATCTCGACTATTTGGCTGTAAATTTGAGGGAAAATTTCACAGAAACCTGAACTTATGATGCTTATAGTGTCTATAAATTTTCAAACGACTAATCGTGCTGGTTCTAGAAAAATTGTTTTTATGTCAATTTAACTAATTCCACTTAGCGGCGGTAATAGCTTTTTGACTAAAAAATACAAATATTCACAGTTTTATACGAACAGAGGAGCAAAAATGAACAACAAAAATGAGAAAAATATGTATTTAACAAAAATCATTCATCAAAAGTTTACAATAACTGAAAAAATCCTAGTTGCCAACATGACCCCCATGATGTTTAATAACTTCAATAATCCTTGAATCCATGCAGCCAGTTAGTTCCTTTACTACAGAGGTGGAACTGCCCTTGCTACTGCTGCAGCAACAGCATCCCACAAGACAGATTTTGAGTTGTACTACCTTCCATCTGCGTAAATTTCCCCTTTCAGAAAGACCCAGAAGTTTTCAATTGGGTTTAAATCAGGTGAGCACGGTGGCCAAAACCATCAGTTTCTCTCAATGGAACCTCAATGAGTTCAGAAATGCTGTGGTACTACGGGCAGAGTTAGAAAGCGCATCATCATGCATGAAAATCAAGTTTCGAAGCAACGAAAGGGGTATGTCATCCAGTCATGAGACTAAGGCGTCGTTTAACATGTCACAATATGATGCAGATGTAATTTCCACGCCATCAGGTACTCTAACCGGACCTACAAGTCGATCCGCTATGATACCAGCCCATATCATAACACCACCTTCCTGTTGCCGTTTTATGCGTTGATGAAACTCACCTCCAGGTAGCACTCAACCCTTACTCCACCCATCATGTCCATCAAGGGTTGCCTATGTTTCGGCGGTGAAAAGAACATGATTCATGCTGATCTTCATGTATTTCTCTGCGCATTCCAGCCTCAAAATTTTATGTCCTGGAGTTAGAGAAGGCAATTTCAGAGGGGATTTGACAGAAGTAATGGAGCGAAGGATGGCATTTCTTGTGGTTTTAGGCACCTCAGGTAGCCCAGCAGCGGTAAAAAATGATTTACTTGTTTGCAAGGGTCCTTTACGTAGCTGACGAACCATATTTCTCATGTCTCTATCAGTAACAGTCCTTGAATGCCCAGCATGTGATCGTTTTTTTTTTTCCTGGTGAAGGGTCCTTCAAGAATCTTGTCACTGTGTCAATATGGCGTCCTGTTTTTCGGGTAATAACATTAGGAGAGATGCCTTCAGCGGTGTCTTTGATGATAATTTCTTTCTCCTCGATAGTAAGAGCTTCTCCACGTCCCACTATAGCACAATATATAAGAAGCTATTATTGCCGTTCACCTAAAAAAGAGAAAAATGCAAAGAGTTGTCAATCAGAAGACACAGCAAAATTTTAACAAACTCAACAGTGTTGCCATAAGATGTCATGATTTCCTTGCAAGTTTCACGAAAATGAGATCTCTCAAAAATGAGATATGGTCAATTTTAAGCTAAAGCTATTATTTCCGTTCTAAGTGTATAAGAATTGCCGTGTGTTAAAAACAATTTGAGGCACGATGATGACTTTTGTAAGAAAGTCTTCCCTCAAGTGACTGCAAGGTGGAGTTTTGTGGTCACGATGCACGGCATCTTTGGAGGCTGCATGGTACTCCCTATTACTAGAAAACACCACCTTTTCTATGAAACATGGTAGTGGAAATATAAAGATATGGGACTTTTTTGCATTCAGTGGCACAAAAATATTGGAAATGATCGAAGGAACATAAACATTGTAGATAATTTGAAGAATTCAGCTGAAACATTTAGTGCTCGATGATAATTAATTGGTGGTTCCAGATGAAACATGATCCAAGACATGCAGCCAAGGCACCCAGTGAATACCTCAACGGTAACAATGGTAGTGTACTCATATTGTCTTACCAATAATCAGAACTGAATTTGTTGAAAGTTCCTGAACGCATCTCAAACCTTGTATGGGTACCCCAGGCTCGAATTTCATCAAAGAATATTTCGTTCGCCACATCGTACTTACTATAAGCTCACAGCTACGGTATGTCTCCAGCGTGTATGGAAGACACCCTAAAGATAAACGTAGAGGAATAACGCACAGTGAGCAAGCACAAGTAAAATACTTTAAATATTTTCGCAAACAAAACTACTGAAGCCGCTTGGATCAGTGACCCAGTAACTTCCAAGTGGCGATGTGCTTCGCGATGTCGCTCTTGCAACGCTTGATTATACAATGTTGAGGACCTCATGTCCTGTACGCAGCGACGATGCATTCCTACATGGCTTTTCCTACATCAACTTTCTCTGAATTGAAATGTGAGAAACAACGGTTTGTCTAACTTGCTACGGATATTTTAAACAAAAGTTGCCAACAATAGCAAAGATATAAGGGAGTAAACTACGTTTTGTAGAAATAGTACAAACCTGCACTGGGAAGCTACATGGAGTATGTTGGAAGTAGGGTAATAATTACCAACGTGGCAAGATGGCTATCTGGATTTACGATCGAAAATTGCAATGGAAGAAAAATGGGTCATGACGTATTAAAAACTTAAAGGAGCCCTTTAAAAGCAATAGTAGCGAATAGAGGAGGAGTAACTAAATATTAAATGCACTAGTGGCCCGGACCGTCATTATAAATGACGGTACAAAATTAGCACCTCATGCAAACCCCCACTGTCTCCTGTGCTTATTACTGTTCAGAAGGCTTCTTTAATGAAAATTCAGAATTCTGCCTAAAAAATTGGATATTATGAAGCGTAGGTAAGTGACATCTCCCGTAGCAACAATGAACATGTCCAGACACGATCATGCAGGCGAGCTCAGGTCCCTCAGCTGGAGCGCCCAAGTGCGACCCCCGTATCCAAGATACCATCTTCGGCACTTGAATTTTCTCCTATATTATTCCCGTAGAGCGTGACAGGAAAGATATAAATATAGTAATAAATAAATAAATAAAAACACGACGTGAATTATTATATAGTACTGATTTTATCTGGTGCCCAACTACTTGTTTTCTGCCCAATTTTTTTAACTGTGTACACATTTTGCATGCTCGATCAATAATTTTTTATGTAGCTCAGATCAGCTGTTGATGCTAATACATTTTGGGTAACTTCCATGGTTACGTGTTATCAAGAAATACCATGAAATAAAAGTTTCAAATACTCCAAGCATTTATTTGTTTTACTTTACAGTACACAATTATATATTTGTAATGAATTTTCGCATCACTGGCTGTTGGTTTTGGATTAAAAGTCCAGATCTAGATCACTATGGTAGGATAATCTTTAAAATTCTTGCGTTATGCATCAAACTACGACCGAAAGAATATAGTATGAAGGTTATGATTTTGCACCGCATTTAGCATTTACGTCATAATCATCTCACTTCCTTTAGTTCTAGGATGACAAGAAGCAAAATCGACAAATTGCATCAAAATCAACCTGTCTGCGGAAATTCATTGATGGGAAGTTTCTGTCCTCAATTACTTCTTCCTGTAATGAGAAGCAAATGATATAATATAAAAGATATAAAGAATTAACTGATCCGGAAATATTGCAAGAGTAATATACTTTTGTGGTCAAAGAGATACCAAGTAAATCAATGAAGAGCCTGATATAAATCAATGAAACCATAAGAAGCAGAATACCTACCAGAGTAACCACAATCACAGGTAAAACGCGCTTATATGATTACCGATCATCCAACATCATTTTAAAGCAAATAAAAGAAATTAGTACAACAAAAGTATTGATGATCAATCTTTGGCTACCCGGAACATTTATTTTCAACGATGATTGAGACTACGATGGCAGCTCTTTTTACCCTGAAAATCCACCACCTTCTTAAATAAATGATTGAAATACAGGTACCTGTGGTAAGTAAATAAGATGCCTAGAAGTTACTTACCACCTAAACAGGAAAATGCATTTCGGGTGGTACAATTAGTCTTAGTGGTGAACTGTACTTAATTAAAGTAAGTCAACGGGATACGGAGAATATACTGTAACAACCATACCGTATGGGAAAATGTATTCAAGATAGTACACTTATATTCACTGCTATACCTAGGGCACATCAGTGAAATACGGAGACTAGGTATATTGCGTCACGAATAAATTGAAAAAAAAAAAAAACTCAGGCTGGAATATTTAACCTCAGTGAGATACCTACGATATATCATGAAAATACTCACTGTTTTCGAGCCCGTTGACAGGCACCTTCCCTTCTTCGCTGTGTGGCGCAGCACCGCCAGACCTTGTAGAATCCTCTTCTGGTCTTCTGTAGGGTAGCCCAGTTTTCATATTTACCCCGTACTTTTCCCTTTTCCTTCCATGAGTCGGAGAATGGCCTTTGTGCCCATACATGTAATTAGAATTATAAATTTCCGCTGACTGAGAAGGAGGATAATTGCTTTCAAAATCCCGGTCGTAGGTATATTCCTCAGAATAAGCATTGGAATGGGAACCATATCCCTGGGAGTCCAAGCCCTCAAAGTTATTTTCGTACTCTTTGTCAAGTTCCTTCATGTAAACATTGTCCAATTCTCCCAAAAAGCTCGTCTGGAAGCTAGGCTCAAAAGTGTCTTCGTGGCCAAGTCCCATACCATTGAAGGATTTCTCAAAGGCATGTGTCGCAGGACAATTCAAAGTTATTATTATGATTGTAAATGCGAAGAGCAGAACGTGGGAGACTTGTGGCGGTCTGTGCATCATCTTTAGGTGCTGCAGCTCAAGCTTGAAATCATTAAGATTTTTTGGTCTTTTTCTCCGGGCAGGAAATAAAGAATCTTTGTAGATTTGAATAAATGTTACCGCAACAGCATGACTAAAAGAAGTTGCAATATTCTTCGGTCTGCTTAGAATATTGTACGTAGCAACGGTTTTCATTTTCTTCCAAATGCTCATTACAAGTGAGAGAATCTTCTGGACTTCTGTAATTTCATTACGCGAAGTTTAAAATATTGTCAATAGAAGATGAGGTGGTTATTGTTATAATATGTCTTTTGGCCATTGCGCTCGGTGCACTTGTAGTAGTATATAGAATTTATTTTCATCCTCGATGTTTTAAAATGGCATCACAGTTGTTACATATATTTTCAGAAGCTTCGTGGAAACCATAACTGTCTCGCTGTGAGTATCTCAATGGTACAGAAAGACTGTTTTGAAATAAATAAAATAAATTGGGTTTCTCTGAGCCATTTATAAGTCAGTCGTTATTTTAACTTTAGAAGTAAAAAAGACAGACATCACTGAGATATCACTATATTTAAACAAATGTAACTCCAATAGAAACGAGCACGACATCAGCTTCAGTAAATGTAAGATTTTGATACAGTTCATCCAGGTTATCCATAGAAAGTAACACTAAATGTTCAAACGGATGAGTTCATCTCAAAATTGTTGTTATCTCAGGAGAGAGTTTGGAGTTTGGAGACCCTTCGTTAAATCTTCTCCGTCAGATGAGCGGGGATTTCACGAATCTAAAAAGAGCAAGAAAAACATTGGATCAGGCATGGGGAAAATAATAATTTAGATGTATATAAAGTGAAAGGCATTGCCCATACGGGGATGGTAGAAAGAGGTGATTAAACATAAGGTTGGCAGCAAGGAGCAATCAACCCTAATGGACAAACATGGCAAGTTAGAATCATGTTAAATGTCGCTAATCTTACCAAATTAATGCATAATGTAAGCGGCCTAGCGTTAAGTAGACAGTAAATTAATTTTGGATCTGTTGTAATACAGCAGAATAAAAGGTTTGTTATTCACTATATATGCCAGTACGTGTATCGAGGCTACCTACATACTAAATAAGGTAGCATATACCTATAAAACTACCTGTCAGAAGTAAAGAAGTTTGGCTGGGCTATATTTCCTCATCTGAAAGGGAAAGCGTTAGAGCCTGTGCACACTCTAGTCAGAAGAACGAGTTTCCTCATCTCCGCATACGTTGACGTGTCCATTTAAAAAGTACGACTTGTTTCAATTATAATTGCCTCCGAGTTTGAAAAGACGTTCGAAACTTAACAATCGACACCTGCCTAGCAAACGTAACTGACGGTTGAAATTTTTATACCTTTTTGGTAAACTCATGGCTGTGTTTACGAGGGCTCAACAAAGTGTTCGGATCATTAGCTGAGGAAACTCATTCTCTTGACCAGCGAGTGCATGCATAGTACCAGCTATTACATTCATACGAACGAATGAATGATTGGATGGAACCACAAAATACAGAAAGATAATTTATTTCTCAAATGGATGCTATGTCAGGTGTATTTAGGGCACACCACCCTGATGTTTTCATTCTTTAATACAAACATGAAAATAATACTAACTTACGCAGAGAGAATTAGCATTTGATTTGCAGAGCTTCAATGAATGTACTATACAGTTATACACAGTCCGCTGATGGCTTCATTGGTCTGTCTGTTTCACTAAATATTGAACTCGTTTTGATTTCAGAAAGCTTAGTTTTCAGATGACCTGTTTTCTGAATACTTATTTTATAAGAAGAAATACTGCAAGTAGGGTTCGGGCTGGTAGATGGTTGTCAAGATTTGAGGTACAGCATTAGCACCTAACCAGTTTGCTAACAAGAGCAATTTTTGGAAAATTTCAACTGTAAAAAATTATTCATAGAAATGCCTACTTCCAGAAGCCTTAGAAAGAGCTATTTTATTTGATGCTTTAACATGCAAAAAGAAATTGGAACGAACATTTCTACATTATTCTGACTCATCAAGCTACTTCCACAAGGACCTACTTTCTAAAATTTTGGTCTTTGGAACCAATACCTCCATTTAACTCCTGATTTCTTAGAGTTTATTCCACTAGGACCTATTTTCTAGACTCCTTGGTTTTCGGAACCAACCCGTCCTTAAAACTCTGACTAGAAAAAGTTTTACTTTAACGGGACCTATTTCCAGGAATCCATAAATTTCAATACCAGTAAATTGACAAAAATTCCAATTTTATAAAGCTTATTTTATAAGAACCTATTTCCATGAAGCCCTGGTTCTCGGAACCAATATAGCTACTACAATCCTGACTTCATAAAGTTTATTTCAGAAAGACTTATTTCCAGGAAGCCTCGCGAGAAATATTCCAGGTAATACCGGAGATGGCAGAAGGTTCTCGAGATCTGAGACCGAGGACTTCCTACGCCGCATGTTAAGCAAGGGCCTCAGCAGCAGCGTCCACCGCAATTGACGCCCCATGCAGAATACTGATGAGCCCCGGTGCCAAATCATCTAACTTGAAATATGCAAAATAGTTTGAATTATTTTAGGCAATGGAAGCCTTTAGAGCCTTTACGTTAGGGGAAAGCGCTGAGGAAAATACCCAAAATGGTGATCAGATGCGAGTGGTGTGCAAATTAAAGGTTGTTGATGGAATATCGAAGGTTTTTGAATGTTATTCCAGAAAGAAGTGCAGAAGAAAATACTTGGTATTTTTGAGTGGTGTAAAAAATTAGAGGTTGTTGGTGGACTTTCGGAGATTCTTCTGCTTTTAGTCGACAAAAAGATAAGCAAAAAAAAATATCCACCAAGAAATTAAATACGCTTGATGTTCAGAGTTGTTACTGAAATAAAGAAACATGAAAGAAAAGAAGGACCAAAATGCCGAAAAATAATAACTGGTTGTCGCTAGTGAGAAAAATCAGGATTGTTGATGAAACATCAAAACTTGTTAAGTTTCAGGAAGGAAATAATATTTAGGAAAACAGTTAAAACGATGACTAAATACATTTGTACTAAAAAAATAAAGCGTTGTTAATCAAATACGAAATTTTGATGGGGTCTTGCATCAATACCGAAATGTTAAGAAACTCTTCAAACTTTTCATATGAGCGCGGTGCTCGAATCAGCAGTTGGTGATGGAACATCGAAAGGTTTTGAATAAGGAAAGTGCGCAAAAATTAAGAATTACATTTGTTTGGTGTAAGGAACTGAGGTTTCCTAACAGAATATCGAACGTTTCCGAGTCTTTAGTCTAGTAAAACATATTAAACTGCCAATAATTTTTTTTTTCTTTTTCTTAACAGCGGTCAATGACTTTTTTTCAGCAATAGGAAGTACATTAGAATGTAAAACGTCTTCGAGTTTTGGAGAAGAGTTCAGAGATACGAACCTGAAGATCATAAATGAAAATCAAATAAGCATTCTTTCTACGATCGTTGAAGCAATAGAAGCAAAAGATCCTTTGAATGTTATCCTGTATTCGCTAAAAGTGTAAATTAAAATGCTGACCGTAATGAGCGTCTAATCAATGTCAAATGAAGCGTTCACTCTCGTGGTCGTTCAGTTAAAATGAACAACAGACGAGTATTAAGTTCAGTCGAACTAGTTTGAAATATTATATTTTCAGCCGAGCATGACTCTTCTCATATTATTTGAAAAAATCCACTGATGAGAGAGCTAGTAGACTATTCTACAGTACATACTCAGGACCACAGGGATACTCCCTCAGTCTGCAAGCAACAGATGTTGCGGTGAGGCCGGTATTGTCTTCAAGATTAATGACTTTGATTGTACAGTGGCGCAGGCAGTGATCGATGTTCTCAACCACCGACCTGATGTCTCATGTAACATATTTAGTTGTGCGTGCAGTGATCAGGTTCTTAGAAATTAAATCTGAGGACTAGTGAAATATAACAGGCTTATATGTAGATCACAGCGATATCTTATGATCACGCTGTAATTACACCACGTCTATTCATTCCCGCTTTTTGAACCACAACGAACATTATGAGTGCGGTAGGGAAAGGAGGCTTAATTAGGAACAGTTTCAAAAGATAGGTACTAATTATAAGAGACGCAAAGCGCTTGCAGAAACTATTCACGTATGTGTAGTTACTATACAGAATACCAGGTGAAAAGGTCTTTTTAAAAGCCTAAAGAAAGCAAAAATTTCAACAACTATGATGACTATTATAGACTGCTTTCAAAAGTCCTATTTGGACATGAAATGTGTACCTGGTTACATCATGAAATGAATCAATTTAATTGCTGAAGAATATAATTATACAAGATGCCCATACATACGAATTATCGCTGGAGAGAAGAATATAATATCCGTACAGCGACATCAGTTTGTTGATAAGAAAATTTTACAATTCACCAAACGCGCAATTAAATTTTCTATAGCGTACTCTAAATGGAGGCAATAACTATTTGTCGAGTCATGGAAATCGCGGGTATCTTTAATGTCTCTATGTGGAGTACGACCAATATTACTGTTGCGTCGTATATTGCAAAGAGGCTCGCTTGGCTTCCTGTGCTTCAAGCACAACGAGCGTCGTAGGTCGGCAAGAGCAGGCTCAAAAACACAGTAGTTGCAGTACCTACATAAAAAGTACAACTACGAACCCATCCAAAGAGAGAAACAAAAAAAGAGACAAGGAGTGTGTCCCGCAGGACGAGAGATACCGGTACTGTAAACCAGGGAAGAAGAGGAGAACCAGCCAAAACAAAATCACTAGCAAGAGAGCAAAAGAATGAACGAAAGAAAATAATGAAGTGAAAAGAATGAAGTGACTATGTCGAGACACCATACAGAATGTTAAAAATTTGGGTATGATATAGTCATAAAATTAAGCCAGCTTGAATAACTAATTCCAACAAATTCCATTATTGAGTCTCAAAAGGAATCAATAAATAGAATTTGTGAGTTACGATACTTTTTAAATGAAACAAAGTTACAAAATTCCGGATTATTCGGTATACCAAGCGGAGATAAAATCAGTATTTCATCTTCCAAGTTAAAGGCATGTAAAGATTGTGATTTGTCAATGGCTTGCTTGCAAAAAAAAAACCACTTCTAAGACATAGTAGCACGAGTCTATGTTGTACGATATCAAAACGTGAATATTACAAATACGTTAATGTAAGCTACAGTAGCTACAAAAAATAATGCTTGGAGGCATACATGGAAGACAACACACTGTTAGATCAAAAGTACAGAGGATCAGATTATAAATATCAGTGTTCGCTATTGTAAATGTGTTCACTTTAGGAACAAAACTGCACCGCTTTTGCATGAATTCCTTTGTAACAGTTTAGTGAGGATCACAGTGCAAGAAATTATGAAAAATATCGTTCACTATTGCAATATTATATATTGTAGTAACAAAACTGTGTCTCTTGACATAAATTCCTTTTCGACCATCACGTGAAAAGGACAGCTCTTGATCGAATAATGAAAATCAACGCGCATTGTACCAACAGTATTTTTTATTCGATGTAAAATTGTTGTTTTTCCGCCCAGTTTGTTTTTAACATCGCAATACGTCGGTGCGTGAGCCCTCTCAGGCCTCCAACACACATCAAATCTTTCTCTATTCTCTATTTGCCGCGATAGCTTCCCCTGCCATCGCATTATTCCCGATGCTTGCCCGTGCCTATAATAAATTCAGTTATCGCACTACGTGGTATTTGGCTCCATTAACAAATTACTACGGAACCGGTTAATAATAGATGCTCGTATTGGCCTCTTGCAGCCCATTCTGTGAGATTGCATCATGATGGAATGGCACGGACGAGACCGGCGATGAAATTTGGCAATAACATTGCCCTGGAACAACGATAAGTTTTATAGTAAGAATGCACTGTAATCCTAGTAATTATTTTCAGCTTTTCTGGTCTGCAACAACGTTAAGTTGCTTCTATTATCAATATTAATATTATTCTTATCATTGAAACTACATATCCGGACATTAAGGAACGGCTAATAAATATCCAAATAAAGCACTAGGCAACACCAGATGCCCGAAAGAACTGACGAGTTCTGGACTCAATATTGTACATTATAAAGGCATGGCATGAGCTGCAGCTTGAGTGCTTCTCCGCAAGAATATCCGCGGAGGAATAGCGAAATACAAGCAATGCCTCTTAATGGTTTAATATCTGATGAAGCACGCGCAGGCTCTCTGCGTGCAGTCCTAATTCACAAAATATTCCTGGCAAGCGAGTGACAGGTTGAACTGACGAGTGAGTCCAGGAGAAAGAGGTGACTGGCAAAAGCCGAAACCCAAACAACGCTGAACAGAGGTCGCAAAAAAGCATAGAAGCAACCTAGCACAGAGTCCAACCATTTCCGGCGCAGGTCTAACAACGGGCCTCATGTGCGCCTCAAACGCGAGCTCATCAAAGATGGTACAGGGTATTTCCAGAGAGCTAAGCCTCTACACAACGATACCACCTGTGTTCAGAGGTACATGCGTGGGCAACACTGGTTCGAGACCGACTGATAATCATTGCTTTGGTCTTCTCTGAATTGAAATTCATACTCCAGGCAGAGCACTTTTTATTAATTCGTAGCAGGTTTCTATTTAAAGACTGGGCGACCGCTGTGCAAAAGGAATCATCAAAATAGTCCTGCTATAATGTTGCAACTATAGCGCGGAAAAAAATTTTTTCCACTGGTGTACTACAACCGCATTAATTTTTTTCACTCGTAGTGCATCATACCTTGAGAAATTTCTTTCCTAAACCGCACTGTAGCGACGATAATCTTTTGTCGGTAGAAGTAATTGCACTAAATGCATCACCAATTATCAATAATGAATTTTTGTGTGAGACTGCATCACAGCTGCAATAAATTAGCACAGTTATTGCACAATATTGCACTGCTTCCTGATCTATTTCCATATTAATACTCAGCTCTAATGACAATCAATTTCTTCATTACTATGGCATTATTTCTTTCGCAACATTGCACTATAATCACAAAGAAATTTTTCGGCAACAGCGTACATCAACAGGAATTACTTGCTTCAGTAATACTGGACCGTATCCATGATATAAAAGTTCCAGTAATAATGCATCTCAACATAAAAAATTCTCATCAGTAAGAGTGCACCAGCACAGCGACAATATCTTCAACAATAATGCATTCTAAGCAGACATGTTTTGCAGTTGTCCGTGACCACTTTTCTATTTAAAAGCGCCATTTTGTAAGTTGTTTTCGATGGCAATAATATGATGCTGACTAAATTGTACCCTAATGCAGATCATTTTACATATTATGATTCTGATAAGTCTACAACTAGGTAGAAGGAGAGAAACAGCAACCGTGAATGTGAAAACTTCGTTGTTCCAAAAAAAAAATGCTCTACGTTTGTAAGTACAGCCAATTTTTTGCAAGTGTTGACTGTTTGAAGAAAATTTGATGTACTATATTTCAATTCAAAAACGTTCTCTTGTATAAAACGTATCGTTATAATGGCTATTTTCTGAAATAAATAATTAACTATTTGCATCAAACACAGATAACAAGATATTCGCACAGACTTCATCGCTGGAGGTGAACAATTAACTACTGAACCGCAATTTGTAAAAATATTCATGCCTCGTCATAATGAATCGCACGAACGTATCCTTCGAGAAAAACACATGCGTGGTAAACTGGGTAAGGATAAATGCATAGGACACAAATGATGTGCAGTGCATTTAAAAGTTTCCGGAATTAAAAAACTTTGCCATTCGAGATTATTACAAATTGCGATAACAGCTTGGATATAAAATAATCTATACTATAATAAGAGAGCTGTCTGTCAGTCCGTCCGTCCGTCCGTCTGTCCGAAGCCTTATTTTCCCCTATCTAATACTGAAGAAAAATATTCCAAGGCACCTAATTTTTTTTGCCAAACCGTATCCAGAATACGTGCCCGGGAATTCCCGCGGCTGTGAAGGACTGGTCGAGCCTTTGTGAACTTGGTTGCTCCTGTGCCCTTGGTGGACAATGTGGACTTGGTGAAGTTCGTGGACTTTGTGGACTTGGTGGACTTTGTGGACTTGGTAGACTTTGTGGGCTTGGTGAATGTAGAAGTATTGTATAATTTTTCGATGGGATGGTAAGATGTTTTCAAATACATATTCTTATGACTTATTCAACAAAAGGGTTGCGTTTGGTGCACTAGNGAATGCCATCAACGTAACCCTTATGTTTATCATCGGCAAAGCAGTTCATGATTCCAGCATAATGGGTTTTCCAAAGTTGCGCAATATTACATTCCCCAGTGACTCCATTCACAGACTGCAACAACGTTAAGTCGCTTCTATTATCATTATTAATATTATTCTTATCATTGAAACTACACATCCGGGCATTAAGGAACGGCTAATAAATATCCAAATAAAGCACTAGGCAACACCAGATGCCCGGAAGAATTGACGAGTTCTGGACTCAATATTGTACATTATAAAGGCATGGCATGAGCTGCAGCTTGAGTGCATTTCCGTAAGAACTTCCGAGGAGGGATAGCGAAATAGAACCAATACCTCTTAATGGTTTAATATCTAATGAAGCATGCGCAGGCTCTCTGCGTGCAGTCCTAATTCACAAAAAAATATTCCGGACAAGCAAGTGACAGGTTGAACTGACGAGTGAGTCCAGGAGAAAGAGGTGACTGGCAAAAGCCGAAACCCAAACAACGCTGAACAGAGGTCACAAAAAGCATAGAAGCAACCTAGCACAGAGTCCAACCATTCTCGGCGCAGGTCAAACCGCGGGCCTCATTTGCGCCTCAAACGTGAGCTCATAAAAGAGGGCACCGGGTATCTCCAAAGAGCTAAGCCTCTACACAACGATACCACCTGTGTTCAGAGGTACATGCGTGGGTAACACTGGTTCGCGACCTACTAACAATCATTGCTTTGGTCTTCTCTGAATTGAAATTCATACTCCAGGCAGAGCACTGTGCATTAATCCGTAACAGGTCTGTATTCAAAGACTGGGCAATCGCTGTGCAAAAGGAATCATCAAAATAGTCCTACAGTAATGTTGCAACTATAACCCGGAAAAAAAATTTCCCACTGGTGTACGATAACCGCAACAATTTTTTTCACTCTTAGTGCATCATACCTTGAGAATTTCTTTCGAAATACCGCACTGTAGCGACGATAAGCTTTTGTCAGTCGTAGTAATTGCACTAAATGAATCACCAATTATCAATAATGAATTTTTGTGTGAGACTGCACCACAGCTACAATAAATTTGCACAGTTATTGCACAATATTGCACTGTTTTCTGATCTATTTCTATATTAATACTGAGCTCCAAAGACAATCAATTTTGTCATTACTTTGGCATTATTACATCAATCTATTTCTTTAGCAACATTGCACAATAACTACAAAGAAGTTTTTCGGCAACAGCGTACATCAACAGGAATTACTTGCTTCACTAACACTGGACCGTATCCACGATGTAAAAGTTCCAGTAATAATGCACCAAGACATGAAAAATTCTCACCAGTAAGAGTGCACCAGTACAGCGACAATATCTTCAACAATAATGCATTCTAAGCCGACATGTTTGGCAGTTGTCCGTGACAACTTTTCTATTTAAAAGCGCCATTTTGTAAGTTGTTTTCGAAGGCAATAAAATGATGCTGACTAAATTGTACTCTAATGCGGAAAATTTTACATATTATGATTCTGAGAAGTTTACAACTAGTTAGAAGATGAGAAACAGCAACCGTGAATGTGAAAACTTCGCTGTTCAAGAAAAAAAATTGCACTACGTTTGTAAGTACAGCCAATTTTTTGCCAGTATTGTCTGTTGGAAGAAAATTTGATGTACTATATTGCAAATCAAATACGTTCTTTTGTATAAAACGCATCGTTATAATGGCTATTTTCTGAAATAAATAATTAACTATAGCATAAAACACATATAACAAGATATTCGCTGGAGGAAAGCAATTAACTACTGAATTGCAATTTGTAAAAATATACATGCCTCGTCATGAATGAATCGTACAAACGCATCCTTCGAGAAAAACACATGCGTGCTAAAGTGGGTAAGGATAAAAGCATAGGACACAAATGATGCGCAGTGCACCTAAGAGTTTCCGGAATTCAAAAAACTTTGCCATTCGCGATTATTACAAATTGCGAGAACCGCGTGGATATAAAATAATTATGACAATAATTATGAAGAGCAACCAATTCTTAGCGGGGAAAAATGTTTCCACGAAACGGTTCAAAGCAATTATTACATAATCTTTTTCCTTAATAACAAGGGACACTTGATTAATAGAAATAAATGTAGCAAACATACTCTAAAATTTTGTCTTCAGTGCTTCTTGAAAAGAAAGAGCACCAACGCGGGATGAAGCTTTGGTCTCAGCTTCTTGCTATGAATGGACGTTTTCTTTCTGTCTCTTGCTAGCTAATCCAATGGAAGAGAGGTGCACCACTACTAACAGGAAACTACTCGCATCAACTTAATTCAGAAATAAAACTTTATAAAGTACTAACCAATTAATTTTCTCAGACAATACCTATTTGCACGAACGTGGACGACCAAGCTATTTCATTCATCTGCTCTGGACGAACAAAAAGTTGTCATAAATAATGACTATTTTTTAGATATTTACAAAAATACTGATAGCATAGGTAATGGCTTAGCGGTAGAAGATATATCTACAAAATATCTCTAGTATTATATATTGATATATGTTATATAAGAACTGTGTTTTTAGAAAAAGCAAAATATCAATAATAACATGCACTGAAGGAAATAAATGCGCTGTTTTTAGACATAACCTCTTTGAAGCAGCACTGGAATTTCAGGATACCAAAAGACAGTTGCTAGTCCAATATTATTTGTCTTAAACAAGATCAAAGAATTTTACTGAAAAATTTATCTGACAGGGTTTTGTACTCTTCAACTATGAGTTAGATAAAAATTATACACTACTATTCTCAGCGCAACTGCCAGTATAACGTAAGTTAGCAATTTCACTAACCAAAAACATGCTTGGGTAAAAAGTACCATAATTTTGTTCTGCTTTAGTTGCTAAAGTGAAAAATATGCAAAGCTAAATCTCTATTTGAATTTTTTTCTATGCAAACAATAACATCTTGTAAGATCACTTTCTAGGGGTAGCTGCCAATTTTCTTTCACTATGCAATATGGATTACAGAGAAGAAAATTTCATGCCAGATATTATTGCTACGTTGGGGGGAAACTACTTTGTCTATATTAAATTACTGAAAAAGAAAAGGTATCACGCGTGACAATTTCCCACGTGGATACAGTTTTTTAGTATTCATAACAGAGAAAGCATCAGCTAAAGTTGTTTTCCAAGGAAGTCAGATTTTCCAAGTCTAGTTTTCATAAACGAGAATTAAAATATCACGTACGATAATTTTCCACGTGGGCATGGTTTTCTGTAATTTCCATAATAGAGAAAACATCATCACTTAAAAGAGTTTTCCACGGGAGTCAAATTTTCCCTTCCTATTTGTCATAAAAGAGAAATGAAATATCACGTAGGATAATTATCCACGTAATCACAGTTTTCTTCAGTTTCCATTACAGAGAAACCATCAGGTAAGGTAGTTCTCCAAGCGAGTCCAATTTTTAAATTTTATTTTCATAAGAGAGAATTAAAATATCACGTGGATAATTTCCTACGTTGGCGGAATTTTCTCCCAGTCAAAGCCGAGCTCGATAAAGCCAAGCTAATTATTTGCACGCCGCTGCGTCGCCAATAAGCCGCCCCCTAAACCGCTCGAGGTTTTCCTGTCAACTTTTTATTATTAAAAGCCATAAGCAAAAATTGCCGGCAAATATTAGCATCGCGGATCGGGAGGACTGGAGAGAGCAGGGATAGTCGTGGCGATGTAAATTAGGCGAAGAGGACAATGATGATACAGCGGGTTGTTAATTTATTGAAGGTGAATCAAATCTGCATGCATTCTTAATTAGGTGAAGAGGACAATGATGATACAGCGGGTTCTTAATTTATTGCAGGTGAATCAAATCTGCATGCATTCTTAATAAGGTGAAGAGGACAATGATGATACAGCGGGTTGTTAATTTATTGAAGGTGAATCAAATCTGCATGCATTCTTAATTAGGTGAAGAGGACAATGATGATACAGCGGGTTCTTAATTTATTGAAGGTGAATCAAATCTGCATGCATTCTTAATTAGGTGAAGAGGACAATGATGAT
>LQNS02020119.1:693693-723611 GCA_001587735.2 Parhyale hawaiensis | reverse complement strand
GCAGCTTTAAACGATCTGTACACAGAGCTATTCTGTGATCTCGGATCTTTTTTTTTTCATTCTTTTGTTTTCTTCACCCGCTGGGCTGGTTGCGTGAGGGTTTGTTAACCTCATGGAGTTTCTCCGTTCCTACGTCGCCAGTCTGGTGTGATTTAATAATAATAATTAAAAACGATAACAATAATTTTATGTTCACAACGCCTTAAACAACAGACATCAGCAGGATGTAATGCACATTGTTATTGCAAACTGGACGTACTATAACTAGCGCTTAGCATCAGCAGCACGGCAATGTGCTATTTTATTTTCATTAGATCTCATTTCTACCTCCGTAGCAAAATAACCCTGGAGGGAGGTCGGCACAAGGTTGGAATGTTGGGTGAATGTCGGAGCCTCGTCAACCGATCCTAGACCAGCGCTTTACGATACATACGCGCTAACAAAAAGGAGTATTTATACATTTTCAAGTAATGTTAGGCCAGCATTGGGTCACTCTTGGGAAACGCTTTACGAAAACGACCAAGAAATCGTACTGTCAGCTTAATTTGTGCACTATTTTGCTATAGGTATCAAGAAATTAGTTGAATTTTCGTAGCAAGGAAAAATATGTGAAGTTAATATTGGATCGCAATATTGGGCCAATAATAATTAACAGCAGCGATTCGACATTTAGCGATTTCCTCTTTAGAAACGACGACACATTGAATTAATGATGAATAAACACTCATATATCAAGGAAGAATGCAAATACCAAAATAAAAACTTATCTTATTCATATAATTGCCACTCTTGAATGAAGGCCAATGAACGTACAAAAAAGCTTGTTCGGTACCGTTAACGTCGTGTATTTATGTCTTTTATGTCTAAACCAAAAAGTTGATTGTCTTAGCGATAGCATAAAATCATCCTCGATGCTGAATCAATACATTAGCATCAATGCACTATTCTTCTATTTCCGTGTAGGTAGGATAACCAACTGCTGCGTCGGCTGAACATTCAACGACAATGTTGGTCCTAGATTGAAAAGCAACATTAGATCGACTTTCCAAAAATGAACAGTGGGCCAATGCTGAAATGCAACGTTGGTCCGACCTGAAGCCGAGGCTTAATGCTACTTTCCTGTTGTCAGCAGGACGTGGTGAAACTATAGTTCTCAGTATCAGCAGGGCGCAATGTAACTTCTAATTAAATTATTATTATTATGAAATTGACCAAACATTTACACAATATGCTACACTACGGACGACACTTTAGATTGGCAACAAGCATTAGCGGGGTGCACTGTAACTTGTTATCAGATTAACCAACTCATTTCAGTATTAACCAACAACACAAAATGCTACACTGCTGACGATGCTTTAGACTGGCGACAAACATGGGGCAGGGCGTAATGTAACTTCTTATTAGACTGGCGGCCATTGCTACTGCAACACACGACTATTGCTTGTTTGGACTCCGTTTGCATTGGAGCGCTCGTTGGACGCTGCTTTATTAGAAGGCACGCGGCGGCCTAATTGAAGCCTAGAATTTATGCCTAATTTTAAAGCGGGCAAAAAAGCGGACAACAGCGAAATTACTTCCTGCCCCCTGCTTGCGTCATGTTTAATTTTATAGAAACGGAGCGGGAGTCGCTCGCTGTTGTTCAGTGCCTGGGATCTGTTTCAAGTCTGTCAAATTTTCTAATCTTATCACGTTCCAAAAACAAACCAATGTTTGTTGAAATAGTTTCTTTTCTTAAACGTGACAATATGGCACTCGAGGAGGTCATAGACTATATGGTCTGGTTCAGAGTTACTGACCGTTTGGTCTTCGTGGGCTATAAAGCAATCCGAGTAAAGATTGAAGATTCAGTTTTAATAATAACAGTTGTAAAAATAATAGAAAATATAATTATTTTCTTTTATTCCTAAGGCTAGCTCCACAACAACTGGTTGTCTCTCTTTCAGAAAACCCCTAACGCTTCAGCATCTCAAATAAACATTTTTTTAGGGTTTGTAGTGTTTTCAACCCGCCTAAATAGGCACACCAAAAGTCAGAGAGTCAACAAAATCATGTCAAATGAGTCCAATAAAATTCTTAAGACTTTTTTATGTTTCAAAGTAAGCACAAAAATAGTATTGTCAATCACAAGTAATGTTCTCTGCAAAACATAAATGCAATTTTAATGAGGAAAGTCCAAGTAGCAAAAACTGAAGGGTTATCTGATAATAAAGACCTGCAGCTCCTGAAGTAAAACATTTTTTCATCGAAAAAAAATTAAAATACGGTGAAGTCCATGAGAAAATATCTACGTGCCGCTTAGCTAAATTTTTTCGGGATACAAATCATTGTCACCTTCTATATACAAGCATCTCAAAGGGCAGTTTTCGATTTATTCATTCATGTACAGCTCCATTTTTAAAATATATTTAGCATTTACGCCATAAGAATAACAATGCCGGAGTGTGCCTGCTGGGACGTCAAACTCGATGATAGAGAATCATTTTCCACAAATTTAGCCTTAAACAAACCACCAATAGATTGGCTTCTCTAATGAATAACATTGTTCGAAACACAGAAAAAATACCGCCGGTTTTTGGTAGATTATTGTTGGTATGCTATGAGACAAAACTCTACGGAAATCACTCCTAATATTTTAATACCTTTTTTTAAATTACACACTTCTTAGAGTTCATGTACAGATACTACTTGAAGCATTTCATTGACATATTTTACAGCTTGGGAAGAAATTATACAGTTCACAAGAATAATATGTAGTTGCCTTTATCCATGCGTTCAAATAGAATTTAACCCTAAAACAGGGATTAAAACTTCGATATTGTTTGAAACCTCCTTATGAACGACCGCGGGTGCAATAGGGTCAAGGTAAAGCAAAAGCGAACTTCAGAAGTTGCATATACCGGTGCTGTCAATAAATATTATTTTGCTAAATACTTATCGCAATTTCTAAACCGCTTTCCTAGACTAAAGAACTTAGTCGGAGTACCGGCACACTATACATTTTCGGATACAGCACTGTAGCTGCGCTTGGGGAAGTACGGATGCACGTAGTCATCCAAACTGATGGCATTTAAATTATTATGAACCGTTCCAGTATTCTTTTTCTGGTGTAAATTTTTCTGTAACAGATGAATCATTCCTGTGGACTTGAACGTCTGTCATCCAAGCTAACATAAATTTTGGTTATTGAATGTCCTTTCTGTACGCAATATCGTAATTGTTAAATGTTCGAAAGTCATGAACGCCAAGAACGTTGAGTTCAACTTGAAGAATTTCCTGCATATGCTCAGTAACGTAGTCTGGCTACCAGCAGTCACTACATCAAAATCGGCGACAAAAAGAACAGTAAATATTTGGCCTCTACTCGACAGAAATTTTCAAATACCTACCAGAGGAAATTTAGCAGAAGGAAATACACGTGGAATGCATTACGCACAGCGGGAACGAAAAATCAATCAAAGACCAAACATTTTATCTCCAAAGCTAAAGACAAAGACGACAAGTATCTAGTTGGGACGCAGGCTACAGAAAATGCAGTATCTCGAGCGTCGGTGACGAACTTCTTTCATATATAAATCTCAAGCTCAAAATTTACTCCTATCTCATTTTATTGACATTTAGCAGACAGATCAATATACGCACTGGACAATATTATATTGAAGATACAGTTGGTCAGTTGTTGGTTGCCTGCTTACTGCATTGGTTGGTTCCTTTGTCCTGACCTGAAGAGCACGAGAGAAGAAAATTCATTCACTGGTCGCCAAGGGAATGTGATAGGAGGAAATTCGCGCTCCAAATTAACAGAAAACAAGTTTCTTGAAAAAGCTAGAGACACCGCTCATACTGAAGCCTACTGCACTGAAAGAAGTAGCTGTAGTTCTCGACGTCTTCCTCTAACGCTTGGGAAATAAACGGCTTCTTGTCTGTAAATCTCCTGCTACTCCAGAAGCTGCACAAACTGTGCCTATTTTTTAGCACTGTCACATGCGTCACTTTATCTGGCTTCTTTTCTTCTAGTCTGCTGAGTTCATTTCTTCAATTACAATATGTTTTCTTTGGAGATGACGTTGCCCACGAAAAATAGATTCCAGAATTGAACTTATGATTTTCACCCCTATTTTGAATTTGATACACAGGCCTGTGTAGCTTGGATACCACTGAGCTCAAATTTCCGCCACTTCTAGCTAGAAAGTTCCTGTATCTTTTTTTTTTTTTTCCTCATTGTTTGGTGGCTAACCGGAAAGAGGTCAAAGCGCGTTAGTTGCCGTCAAGTCTACGGAAAGGGGAACTCAAGTTATAGAATAATTGAGAACTGATACGTGTGCACACGGAAAACTGTTTGGTTGTAATGAACATTATGTGTCATTCCTTATTCCCTCTGCCTAGGAGGTTATGTTTTCGTCGGGTTTGTTTATCTATCTGTCTGTCACTAATATAACTTTTTAAAAGTTATGGACGCATTATTACCAAAATTACAAGGATTGTTGGGTATGCTAGGAGAAACAGATGATTAACTTTTGGTATAGATCCGTCCATCCGTTTGTTTGTTTGTTTGTTTGCTTGTCTGCCTCATGTTTCTCAATGCCATAACTCAAAAAGTTATGGGCAGATTTTTTATGAAATTCAGATGAGTTGTTAGGGATATCACAATGAATAAATGACGTTAGTTCGCTCATTTGTTTGTCACTATTTTTAATTTTACGCTTGTTAAATCAAAAAATAATGGATGCATCTTTATGAAATTTATAAGGGTTGTTTGTAATGTTGAAAGACATAAATGATTAAATTTTGTTGCAGATCAGTTGGTTCGTTTGTTTGTATTTTTGACTCATGTTTGTCATAACGTTTGTTAGCAGCATAACTCAATAAGTTATGAACGGATCTTCAAGAAAATTGCACAAGCTGTTATTACTATCAAAAGGCAAAAATGATTAGATATTGGAGTTTATACAAAGAAAATTATGGTTTCAGAGCCAATTTGAATTTTTTGCTATCGTTGCCTCGCTTGGCGGAGTATGCGCTCTGAGAGTGCTCTAGTTCAAAATGTGGGGTTTAAGGAGTCTTACGAACAACAGATTATGAATTTCTAACGCGCTGACTGCATAAAATTCACTTCATGCTCTCAGTGAGCATCATTTTGTGAAAATCCGGGACGATAAGGTGTGCCCTTAGCATTATTTCCATAAAAGTTAACAATGAGAAGCAATAAATTTACATGAACTTCCTACTATACTTTTGCATTCAAGAAAAGTTATTCCAAACGACGCTTCAGTTGAAACTCATCTTATAGAAAACCGTTAAGCTTCGCCATCACATGCGCAAGGGATTTTATAGCAACTGTGACATCCGTTTTCGTGAACAATCCATGACAATGTTTGTTGGTTAGCTGGAGTTTATATTCACAAAATTTGTTTATGAAATTTGAAACGCTTTCTATCAATTAGAAAATATTATATTAAATAACTTAACCCTTTATATCTACAGTAGTCGTTTCAACTAATCACCATGGTAGCAATGAGGCGCGTTACTTTCAGCAAACTTACCAAATTACTTTCACAAGTATTACACGTAAACTTTGGGTTCAAACTATTCAAAAATTAATGCAGCAACGAAAGCTATTCAATTTAGCAGCCAACAAGCAAAAATTATGTAACAATGCCATATACACTTAAATTAAAGTTTCCCTTCAACAGTTGGGCATGAAACTATTACAATTATATATTTTACAGATCCTATTGATCATACTGTTCAAAACAAGAACCACACGCCTCAGTTTACCCTGAAGTGACGAGCCAAAACAGTGCCGTTGCACGAATAACATTGCCTGGAATGTAAAATTATTGATGATTAGACTGGACTGAGCGCTTTTGGTTACCCCTATGTACGTAAGATAAATCCTGGCAACGAAGCATAACCACCTAAGTAATATCAAGTCAAAACTTTCCTCCTCATGACAGTGCAGTGATAATTCGACTGCACTCAGAGAACAGAAACCGCCGCCAAACAACTAAAGGCTAAAACACAGAATGACAGACAGCGAGACATACAAATGAACAACCGGACCACCACATAAGTCTATCCATCTCTTCTTCGTGACTTTGTGAATAGGTTTTGTAATTTTATGAAATCTCGCCCGTAGCTTTTTGCTGATGTTGCTAACGGACAAATATATAGACACATCAGGTAAAAATGATTGCCTCCTTGGCGAAAGTATTTACCGTATTGCATTCGCTAAACTTAGATTTCAGGTTCAAATAAGCCCTTTGCACGGTAAAAAGTTATCACAATTGCTTGAAAAGTTCATGAACATGAGAAAATATGGCCAACAGAGGTATAAATTTATTATAATTTAATGATGATACCTAATTTAAAAATTAAAATTAGATAAATGGTGAATCTTAATGTAATGAAGAAAGACGACGCGCAATAGAGTGTAAATACAAGCTTTTGGGCATCGAACTTTCGTTGCAGCCACATAGTTATCATAATAGCTAGATCACCGCAGACAAATGAAACTAGGTATACATGTGCGCGACATCAACCTAGTTATTTTCGAATGAATTATCGTTCACTAAAACACTGTTTATAATATTAGCACGGAACGTTCTTCATGTAATTCTTATGATTATGAACTATGGAAAGATATATTGATTTCATAAACGCAATTTTCCGTGTCCATAAAAGTTACGCTAAAGAAGATCGTATAGGCACCTCCAGTCATATTTTGGTGAAATGATGAAAATTCAGTCGATGAAGTGGAGAGGAAGTTTCTATTATCTCCACTATCTATCTAATACATCATCCTAATAAATACATGGTATGTTGCCACCTCCTGCATGGAGCTTAAAATTTTCGTAAGCAAATTAAAAACTACAATCAGTAGCCTTACTTCTTGAATAGAAGAATGAAAAATAGCACTGGTAAAGTTTTGAAATTCTTGAATCTTTCCATCAAAATTCAATGCTTACATGCAGTGAACTTATATACGATCTTGCATGGCTCGAGATTCGTCTACACAAATATGGGCTAGGCACTTCAATAAACAATTTATCACCATAAGAACCAGTACACGTTCTGAGCTAAAAAAAAAATCAAATTGGCTAAGATAAGGTAAGCACATCAACTTAGCCATTCATGATCTTAAAAACCAATAAATTATAAAATCTATAGACTATATTGACAAGAGAATAAACCAGTCTCTCGTCCTTCGCCATAGTGAGAGTCATTATGAACTTGTTCACTGTATCATCCATATTGAAAAAAGTATACTCTTCAATTACGCCATTCGTCGTAGCAAGGACGACTGCACTTATAGAATGAATCTTCCATATGGGCAAAAATTAAACTGGTTCTTCAATTACGCCATTCGTCGTAGCAAGGGCGACTGCACTTATAGAATTAATCTTCCATATGGGCAAAAATTAAACTGGTTCTTCAATTTACGCCATTCGTCGTAGCAAGGGCGACTGCACTTATAGAATGAATCTTCCATATGGGCAAAAATTAAATTTGCACTTCAATTATGCCATTCGTAGTAGCGCGAACAGTAGCCCTTACTAAGGAAATTGCCCATATCGACAGAATCCTCCCGTGGGCGCAAACGAAAGTCTGAGCTCCAAGAATCATATGGGCGAGGTCCGGGGAGAATCTGCGTGGGTTCATGTTTTCCAGAAAGCCTGCCATCGAGCCCCATAAAAAACAGCATAACTATGCCCTCTGGACTTGTCCAGATGCTGGCCACAATAGAGACCATTCTNAAGGCGACCGTGCGCGTAGCACCGCGCGCAGCTCCCGAGCCTCGCGGATGCCCCGCTCAAAAAGGCGACCGTGCGCGTAGAACTGCGTACCATATGCCGCGCTTGTTCCACCGTAGATTTTTAACTGGGCAGTCTTGCAGTCGCTAAACTAAGATCCCAGGTTCAAATGAGCCCTTTGCACGGTAAAAAGTTATCACAATTGTTTGAAAAATTCATGAACGTGAGAAAATTTGGCCAACAGAGGTATAAATTTATTATAATTTAATGATGATACCTAATTTAAAAATTAAAATTAAATAAATGGTGAAGCTTAATGTAATGAAGAAAGACGACGCGCAATAGAGTAAATACAAGCTTTTGGGCACCGAACTTACGTTGCAGCCACATAGTTATCATAATAGCTAGATCACCGCAGACAAATGAAGCTAGGTAAACGTGTGCGCGACATCCACCTAGTTATTTTCGAATGAATTATTGTTCACTAAAACACTGTTTATAATATTAGCACGGAACGTTCTTCATGTAATTCTTATGATTATGAACTATGGAAAGGTATATTGATTTCATAAACGCAATTTTCCGTGTCAATAAAAGTTGCGCTAGAGAAGATCGTATAGGCACCTCCAGTCAGATTTTGGTGAAATGATGAATATTCAGTCGATGAAGTGGGCAGGAACTTTCTATTATCTCCATTATCTATATAATACATCATCCTAATAAAAATATGGTAAAATGTCACCTCCTGCATGCAGCTCAAAATTTTCGTAAGCAAATTAAAACTACAATCAGTAGCCTCACTTCTTGAATAGAAGAATGAAAAATAGCACTGGTAAAGTTTTGAAATTCTTGAATCTATCCATCAAAATTCAATGCCTACATGCAGTGAACTTATATACGATCTTGCATGGCTCGAGATTCGTCTGCACTTCAATAAACAATTTATAACCACAAGAAGCAGTACACGTTCTGAGCTAAAAAAATCAAGCTGGCTAAGATAAGGTAAACACATCAACTAAGCCATTCATGATCTTAAAAACCAATAAATTATAAAATCTATAGACTATATTGACAAGAGAATAAACCCGTCTCTCGTCCTTCGCCATGGTGAGAATCACTATACACTTGTTCACTGTATCATCCATATTGAAAAAAGTATACTCTTCAATTGCGCCATTCGTTGCATCAAGAACGACTGCACTTATAGAATGAATTTTCCATAGGGGCAAAAATTAAATTGGCTCTTCAATTACGCCATTCGTAGAAGCGCAAACAGTAGCCCTACTAAGCAAATCTCCCATTTCGATAGAACCCTCCCGTGGGCGCAAACGAAAGTCTGATCCTCAAGAATCATATGGGCGAGGTCCGGGGAGAATCTGCGTGGGTTCATGTTTTCCAGAAAGCCTGCCATCGAGCCCCATAAAAAACAGCATAACTATGCCCTCTGGACTTGTCCAGATGCTGGCCACAATAGAGACCATTCTTCCCCAAGGAACCACGAGGCTATAAACCATCAAAGAGAGAGCGAGCAAGAGGCACATAAGTACAGTGCTTTATTCCTTTCCTCTACCCACAAGCGCTATCACTATAAAGCGCGGCCTCAGTCGTCTCAAAGTTTGCGACGAGTTTCCTGGTCTTTGAAAAGCAAGAGACAAATGTTTAAAGGATGAAATTCCTGGCGCACAAGATAATGAGCGGACGGACGGTTTCCCTGTTCCGCTAGTCCACGAATTTATCTTCAACATTTGGTGCGACCTCCGAAACTTGCAGCAAGTTTTGGAAACGTAAAGCGAGTTAAATCTTCTCATAAAAAAGAAAGCGAAGCGAAACTGCAGTGGAAGTCGGTTGGAGAATTGGCAAGCCCGGCCTCTGCACTGCAGCCAATTCTTTTACGCGACACGAGATTAGCGAAAGAAGTAGCGGCAGTCGTTCAGGTCGAAAAACGAATAGAGATCTTGCGGAAGTTAATTTTTACTGCTACCTGTGATTTACAAGGTGCAAGAATAGCAGAAAAAGTCAATGAAGAGCCGCACAATAAACCATCTTTTTCAAGAAATTATTACTGATTTTTTTTTTTATTGTAACTGGTTGCATCGAAAATTTTACAATACGGTTACCAGATAGATCGTGTAAAGAACTAAATTAATGTAAACAGGAAATAGAAAGTAGTAATATTTTGATTTATACTTCACGAACTAACTGGAACTGTATGCAATTATCGTAAACATTGCTATGCATACAGAAGTAGACTAAAAAATTATGCTGTATATATAAATATGTATAGTTTCGACAATTTCATGTCTTAATTTCTATTTTAGTAAAAACAGAAATATAGAACACCTAACGGAAATAGTAGGTGTACAGTAAAAAAAAATTAAAACAAAAGGAAAATCATAAAACGAATCTTCTCTAGAAAAAAGTGTACACCAATTTGCTCCTCCTAACTTCTTCACACCGCCATTTACATAATTTTAGTACTTAATTTCTAGGAAGGCCCAAAAGTAATTTTGCCCCACTTGAAATGATGCCACCGTATTCACTGCCGTCATTCTTGATGATTGCTTAATCACTCACGGATTTGCTTTCCGTAAGAAATAGTGTCTTACAATTATTAGTGTTTCAGCACGATCACATAAAAAATTATCATGATTATAGTAATCTGAATTACACAGAACTGAGCTAGTACGCATTGAAATGTAAGTACAGCATATACTCTTAATAGACCAGAGTTGCGTTCCAGACATGGCTTGTCTACCGAGAGACTCTGTCTTTTAGAGAACAGTAGTTTTCTGCAATAATGAAGGGGGTACTGCAATAATTTGAAGTGTCCAGTACAAAAAGCCACCCATAATAATGAAACATTGGCAATGGAGTGTTCAATGAGCGTAATACTAGACGTATAATTGTTTTCATTAAAATCTTTTGCATATTTTGTCTATATTTTTTAAACAAAAATGTTTCATTTTCTCTTTGTTCTTCCTAGTCACAATAAACTGTATGTACAGACAAGGTAGAATTCTTTGCACTATCATACTTTAATCACAGTCCTTCATACCCTCTCTATATATATCCTAAATGGATACTTTCCTTTCAATACCTATGTTGTTTTTCAGAGTTACTGGTCGAGATTGTTTTTGCATCTATTTAGAGGCCTCGTCAGGTGTCGGCGAGGACAAAAAAAAATAAAATTAAACAGAGCTCAAATTTAATAACAACGAGCCTCACTGTCTCGTAGAGCGGATTCATATGAATACCCGGCGGAATCAAAATAATACATTAACTGGCGGAGTGTTACCAGCCCTAATATAAAAAAAAAATCTGAATTGACGCCCCATATCCATCATGTAATAAAAAAAAAAGAGTATTGTAGTTTAGTCAATGTAAAAGTTTTCTCTCATTCGTCTGATAGAATACGGTTGGTGTTTCTTAGTATTATGGTTTTGGTCATTAAGACTTCAACAAATTAACATCATACTGTATCAGCTAAAAAGGTTTCTTTAGTGCCAGGGAGATATTGTTCATAATACCCGTTAAATACTTCCATGAAAAATTTCATCAGGCACCAAAGTTAAACTTTGTCTTTCAAGAATTTTTTCGGTGTACAGTCTCAAAAATTTATTTGTCTACGAGTTTGTCTAATAAGAAGTAGGTCTATTAGGAGTTTTTAGCTATACTCGTACTGTTTCTTAGCCGATGATATGGCTGGAAAAGTGAATGCATGCCTTATGTTCAATTTAGGACATCCACAGTTACAAAATTACAGCAAAGAAGTGAACTGACAGCACTTCGTTGTGCATTTCATGTGGCCGCGATACTATTCTCAAGTGGTAATCGTAAGATGGCCACCTCGGGTAGATGAATTTTTATAATTTAAACGAATATATGCGCAAATTACAAGCAAACGTTAAGAGAGGTCTTCCAACAAAGGCAGAGGTGTTCTGCTGATAGATCCTTCTCGTTTAAGTACAAATATTCTCGATAGGATTTAATTCAGGAAACGATGGAGACCATTCCATATGAGAAGATGATCCCTCTCGATTCCTGAAGATAATCTTGCTCTACAGCAGACCGGTGGATACAAGCGTAGTCATGAAAAGTATTGGGACCAGCAGGAAAATAAAACTCCATTAACAGGTGCATTCAGTCAGCGAGGACTTTCAAATATTCTTGATGCTTCATATTGCTGCTGCTCGAGGTTGTCGAACCTAATTCCGATCACGTGACACATCCCCAGATCATAGCACTGCTCCCGAAGCCTAAACTGGGAGTGTGTATCGGGTTACCGGTGTTACACCGGTGACCCTACCAGTCGCAACTCGTGTCGCGATCACAGCTCAAGTGACGACTGCGACACGAGTTACTGTAATGTAGGTCACTGAGCACAAACGCTTATTTTGAATAAAATGTGTACAAAATTCATTCAAATACGGAACAAATGAGCTCCTTACACCAGAATAAGTAAATCAGTTCAGTTACTCGAAATTTTCATTGACAAAATTTCGAATAAAACAGAATTTCAGTGTTGTTGAGCTTACACCGTTCGTCGCTAGATGGCACTCTTCACAACCACTTTTCGGGTTGCGGTAACCTTTTTTCAGGTCAGGTTGCTGCAGTCCGGTTTTGGCAAGATTGCGACACCCCCCAGTACGAAGCAAGGCATGAAGTATGCAAAGCTTCGTTGGGCTTCCCGTTTCACTCGAACTCGACCATCTTTCTGGAACATACTGAAACTCGATTAATCACACCGTCAAACGAGTTTCCCTTGCTCTGCAGTCCAGTCTTTGTGGTCCTTTGCCAACTAGAGCCGTTTCGTTTGGTTTTCTTTACTGACCAATGGTTTCCCGGTGGCGAAGCAACTCCTCAAGCTTATTTCTTTCGGCTCTCGGTGAATGGTTCTAGTAAAAATTTTCTTCGGACCTTCGCTAAGCAAGCTAGTCAGCTGTTGAATACCTTTGCGCCAGTTTGCTTTCACCAATCGCATCAGGGAATACCTGCCGCAAGTGCTTAAAACTTAAGTTCTCCACTACAAACGCGGAATAACTACACTTCGTTTTTTTTTTGTCACTAAACTATTGCTCTTTGTCCAGTCCTAAGACCTGCAACCATCATATGAGACGCTCCTTAGCGGATTTTCCAGCCCGGTGCTAGCCTATAACCCGTCATTTGTCAAAGACAGAGGTCTGTTTTGCAGGCTTTTTCCCACCGAGATTATTCGAGCTTGTTGCAGCGGGGAGAACAGGGGCAATACTGACTACTAGTGACACTGAACGCAACTTTCGTTATCATAATCTTTCTCTTTAAATTTCTTGCGAAAAATCTGCTAGATATTGCAAAAGGTATATTTACATTTTACCTGGGTGCGACGTACGTTTTGGCCGATTAGTGTTTATTTCGATAACTTCTGTGTCCCCCTCTTTGGCTCGAGAGACCTGGAACGTAAAACGACAGCAAACAAGGTGCATCGGCACGTCTTCAGCATTGATACCTGTGGTCGTGATATTACAGTGCGTTACCTTTGATCACGCAGATACAATTTTTTTGCTCATATTTCAAGATAGGTGTCAAACATTTAAAATGTTATTAGCAACTTAGTGCACAGGTATGTTGTAACTATAAAAACAACTAGAGAAAAATAAAACGGAACTATTTCCAACGTTTTGGCATCATTTGCTTATCGCACGGGGTTCTGCTGTTACGCCAGATTATGCAACATCACTCTCTAGTCAACATGGGCAAGAAACGCGGTTTAAAAAGTGAAGAAAAGATCAAAGTGACCTCGTTAATGGCTTCTGGTAAGACGAACACTTGAAGTTTCCAAGGAATTACAGCGTGATCACCGAAAAATTAGGGCTTATGCAATCGAAGGTAAAGTCAACCGGAAAACTCCGGATAGAGCCTCTACGAGGAAACTGACTGCTCGGGATATGCAACATTTGAAGGTTTCCATGGCTAGAAAACAACTTTCTACAAGTAAGACAATATTTGAAGACGCTGGAGCCGCAGCACTAATTATTTACTGACGAATGGAGAGCCACTCTTGATGGCCACTCTTGATGGGAGTCTGGATAGTTCCTCCATGATCGACCTCAACACACACGTCTTAAGTGTCAACAAGGTGGTGGAGGTGCAATGTTTTGCGCCGGGATAGTGGTGATACCATTATTGGTCCATTTGAAGTGATAGAAGGTATTAAACTGGATGCAGAAAAGCACTGCCAGTTTCTTGCAGCCAACTTGATTCCATGGTTTGATGAGCAGACTATCGCACGCAGATCCAAATTGGTATTTCAGCACGATAACGCTCCCTCACGCCGAGCACGGTACGCTGCTATGTGGCTTACGGATGGAGGATTTAAATCAAAAGAATTATGACCTGGCCACCGACTAGCCCCGATTTAAATCCCATTGAGAACCTGTGGGCAATGATCAAAAGGAAGGTCTATCAAGGTGGTCGGCAGTTTTCGAGTAAAGTAAGCCTATGGAATGAAATAAAAACAACAGCAGATTCTATTCCACCATATGAAATATCAAACCTGACAAAGTCTGTTGATAATCGCCTTAAAAGAATCATGAAAAGTGGAGGTGCCATGTTCAAAATTAACTTGTTTTGTTTACCACTACTGACCACTTATTTCAGTGTTTATTGCATTGTTTTGGTTATAATTTCTTGGTTTTGAACGAGTAATAAAAATATCCCTGTTCATTTTTATTTATTTCCTCTTTATGATGTTGTGATAGCGCAAGTCTATCATATGCATATTGCGTAAGAACGCTCTCAAATGTCATCACGAGCCACACCTAGGACGCCTAAGGTATAAATAGAGGACGCACCAAGCAGCCTCAGTCTAGTACCGTCATGTACTCTCTGGCGTTAACCAACTACCAAGCCAGCTGTATAAAACCCATACCAGTGACGGTGTAACTACATAGCTACATACCAGTGACGGTGTAACTCTATAGCTATCTGTATTCAATAGTGAACCTCCTTAAGAATCTCTCAGTGTCTCCTTACCCTTGTATACTGCCAAACGTCTGACATCGGGAACCATAACCCGCGAATAAGATCCATACCTAACGTTGCGCACCAGCCTGGAAGCCGTAGCCCATCAGTGCAAGGACATAAGATGGTGGCCCAACCCGACGCCGACACAATGTTTTATATAACTTGCTGCACAATCTGAGGTAACAGTAAAAAACTCTTAAATAAGCTAATTGTATGTTAAACTTAGCAAATGGCTGAATATTTATATTACAAGTGCTGTTTATATATGCAACAAAGCCATACATTTAGTTAATATTGATGTTTCAAAGTTCGACACTTATCTTGAAAATTAAATTTAAAAAATTGTGCTTGCATAATCAAAAGTAACATACTGTACTACCTATACGGTGTACTACCTATAGTGACTCCCTACAACAAAATAACGAATGTTGCTCAACTCTTTCTCCCTCTTTTTTGGGTGGACAGACAAATATATATACCGGTATACTCGAATCTTCAAGGAAAACATGATTACCTCTCGTACTTCATTCGCGGAGGATAAAGGGGAAGGAAGTTCATCGGAAGCGTGTAGCAAGCAGAATATCGGTGCCACCCAGGTTATCCCGGCCTTTAATACAACACAGGTTGGGTAGCACCGGGTGATACCGACGACAACCTCAAAAATTGTAGGGTTTTAAACCGGATTGACTGTAGTCGACTGATGCTCGAAAATAAAAGAAATATTCCATGACTGCCAAATATTGGCGGAATTCTAGCATTTGAAGCGCTTTTGCAGAGTTTTCTCCACTTATTTCGTAAACTACTTCCATAATACAGCACCGTAAGCAGCAATATTTAGGTTTGGATTTTATGCAGATTCAGCAACACTATATTGTTGGTGCTGAGATCGAGTCACTTGCACCCAAATTTTCGAGCCAAACGATTACTACACCAGAATTTCATTACCAGGTCCAAATATCCCAACATGCGACAAGTGCATGAAACTCTTTACATTTAAAGTTACGTCAAATTGTTTTGCAGCGGCTTCATGGATAAGTGAACAACCCAGACGGTCCCTTCTTCAGTAATTCAGAGAGAAAATTAGCGACAGCAATGACGTCACAGTTAAATGCTTGCTTTAACTCATATGCTCGTAGCCATTATAGCAGTGCTAGGCAGACAATGATGACGTCACAACGGTTTCGAACGCTGGCTTTGAGGTTCTCCCAGAAACCGGGCCTCTTTGTCTTCCTTTGTCTGCGGCAGCGCCCTTCTCTCACGCGGCCCGAAATTAGAAAAGCACTCAAAGATATGCACCGCGACGCAGAAAACAAAAATTCTACTTTCTAGGAGACATTCTTCCGTTCACTGAAGACAGTTAGGAGAGCACTGTGAGAAATGTACCGGGACACAAAACAAAAAATAAATCAAAATTTTTGTCACACCGATTCTTTTGTTATTGAAGACAATGTTTAGAAGAAGAAGAAGAATAGGACTTCGAAAAGCAGCAAGTGATTCACAAGCAAAATACGCAAGTATACCTAAGATACTTCCTAACTTGGCTAACTTGTCAAAATGTTCCTCATTCTGAAACAATCTTCAAAACAGTGCTTGGCCTAGATGTAAACGAAAGTAGGAGGGAATGAAAAAGGTATATATTCTTTAGCGCTGCATAGGTTTGGATTTCGTAAGATCAGTATATGGTACTCCTGAGTTCTTCGATAATAAGTGGAGCTAATAGGCGGTGGGAACATAAAAAAAAATCAAGTATGATGCAGCTGAACTACAGATTTGGCAACGTTCACCAAAGAGTACATACACTGGAAGCTACATTCTTGGTTAGTTTTAAGCCCACCAATATACTTGTCTTTTTATGACTCAGAATATAAAACAGCCAAAAAAGTATTTTGCATTTATTAACATTGATGAAAGTAATAATAAAATTGAATACTAATTCCTTCTCTCGTAATGTATTACACACAATTGTGCAGCTTCAGATAATGTCATTCTTACAAGAAAGGCAAGTAGAACTATTGAATTGAAGAATAAAGCAAATTTTCCTTTACTAAATATACAAAATAGATATATATATATATACGTATTCTAAACTACATCTATACATATATTTTGGTGGAATAGAAACTAAACGCCAAGTTGGAGTGGGCTCCCCTCATACAAAAGCTGTTGGAAGTTAAGAGGAAACTGCGGTGAGCTTCAATCTACTCCTGTCTGGAATTTGGAATCGGGTACGAAAAAACAATAACGCTCCATATACGCGGGTACGAAGAAACAATAATGATCCATATACGCGGGTACGAAAAAACAATAACGATCCATATACGCGGGTACAAAAAAACAATAACGCTCCATATACGCAAGTACGAAAAAACAATAACGCCCCATATACGCAGGTACGAAAAAACAATAACGCTCCATATACGCTGTTACGAAAAAACAATAACGCTCCATATACGCAGGTACGAAAAAACAATAATGCTCCATATACGCGGGTACGAAAAAACAATAACGCTCCATATACGCAGGCACGAAAAAAAATAACACTCCATATACGCGGGTACGAAAAAACAACGCTCCATATGCGCGGGTACGAAAAAACAATAATGCTCCATATACGCAGGTACGAAAAAACATTAACGCTCCATATGCGCGGTTACGAAAAAAACAATAACGCTCCATATACGCAGGTATGAAAAAACAATAACGATCGATATACGCAAGTACGAAAAAACAATAACGCTTCATATACGCATTTACGAAAAAACAATAACGCTCCATATACGCAGGTACGGAAAAACAATAACGCTCCATATACGCAAGTACGAAAAAACAATAACGCCCCAGATACGCAGGTACGAAAAAACATTAACGATCCATATACGCAGGTTGGAAAAAACAATAACGCTCCATATACGCAGGTACGAAAAAANCTCTCTGGCGTTAACCAACTACCAAGCCAGCTGTATAATACCCATACCAGTGACGGTGTAACTACATAGCTACATACCAGTGACGGTGTAACTCTATAGCTATATTCAATAGTGAACCTCTTTAAGTATCTCTCAGTGTCTCCTTACCCTTGTATACTGCCAAACATCTGACATCGGGAACCATAACCCGCGAATAAGATCCATACCTAACGTTGCGTACCAGCGTGGAAGCCGTAGCCCATAAGTGCAAGGACATAAGATGGTGGCCCAACCCGACGCCGACTCAATGTTTTAATTAACTTGTTGCACAATCTGAGGTAGCGGTAAAAAAATCTTAAATAAGCTAATTGTGTGATAAACTTAGCAAATGGCTGAATATTTATATTACAAGTGCTGTTTATTTTTGTAATACAGCCATACATTTAGTTAATATTGATGTTTCACAGTTCGACACTTATCTTGAAAAATAAATTTAAAAACTTGTACTTGCATAATCAAAGGTAACATACTGTACTACCTATATAGTGTACTACCTATAGTGACTCCCTATAACAAAATAACGAATGTTGCTCAACTCTTTCTCCCTCTTTTTGGGTGGACAGACAAATATATATACCGGTATACTCGAATCTTCAAGGAAAACATTATCACCTCTCTTACTTCATTCGCGGAGGATAAAGGGGAAGGAAGATGATCGGAAACGTGTAGCAAGCAGAATCTCGGTACCACCCAGGTTATCCCGGCCTCTAATACAACACAGGTTGGGTAACACCGGGTGACACCGACGACAACCTCAAAAATTGTAGGGTTTTGAACCGGATTGACTGTAGTCGACTGATGCTCGAAAATAAAAGAAATATTCCATGACTGCCAAATATTGGTGGAATTCTAGCATTTGAAGCGCTTTTGCAGAGTTTTCTCCACTTATTTCGTAAACTACTTCCATAACACAACACCGTAAGCAGCAATATTTAGGTTTGGATTTTATGCAGATTCCTCAACACTATATTGTTGGTGCTGAGATCGAGTCACTTGCACCCAAATTTTCGAGCCAAACGGTTACTACACCGGAATTTCATTACCAGGTCCAAGAATCCCAACATGTTACCCGCTGCATGAAACTCTTTACATTTAAAGTAGCGTCAAATTGTTTTGCAGCGGCATCATGGATAAGTGAACAACCCAGACGGTCCCTTCTTCAGTAATTCTGAGAGAAAATTAGCGACAGCAATGACGTCACAGTTAATTGTTTGCTTCAACTCATATGCTCGTAGCCATGATAGCAGTGCTAGGCAGACAATGATGACGTCACAGCGGTTTCGAACGCTGGATCTGAGGAGCTCCCAGAAACTGGTCGTCTCCGTCTTCCTTTGTCTGCGGCAGCGCCCTTTTCTCACGCCGCCCAAAATTAGAAAAGCACTCAAAGATATGCACCGAGACGCAGAAAACAAAAATTCTACTTTCTAGGAGACATTCTTCCGTTCACTGAAGTCAGTTAGAAGAGCACTGTGAGAAATGCACAGGGACACAAAAAAAAATAAATCAAAATTTTTGTCATACCGATCCTTTTGTTATTGAAGACAAAGCTTAGAAGAAGAAGAATAGGACTTTGAAAAGCAGCAAGTGATTCACTAGCAGAATACGCAAATATATACCTAAAATACTCCGTAGCTTGGCTAACTTATCAAAATATTCCTCAATTCTGAAACAATCTTCAATACGGTGTTTGGCCTAGATGTAAACAAAAGTAAGAGGGAATGAAAAAAGTATATCTTCTTTAGCGCTGCATATGTTTAGATATCGTAAGATCAGTGCATGGTACTACCTTACCTACCTTGATACCTTGATGATACTTCGGACGAGGTCCAGGTGGCGTTATGCACGCAACCCATCTTGTGCAGAGGTGATGCTGTAGTCCGTGACCAGCGGGATGGCTCACAGCGAGTTATCCCCACGGTTCACGTAGCCGCTTACAACAGGTTTATCTGGCACTTTCATTAAGTATGCGTCCAGTAAGTTTTTAAATATCACAGACTCTACCGGTGACATTTCGGATGTGACGTGGCATTTTGTTGAATAATCTCGCCCCCCCGAACCGCGAAACTATTAGAATATTTTGTAGCCATTGCGTCACCTGAGTTCTTCGATAATAAGTGGCGCTAATAAGTGGTGGGAGCATAAAAAAAATTCAAGTATGCTGCTGCTGAACTAGGTACAAATTTGGTAACGTTGACAAAAGAGTACCTACACTGGAAGCTACATTCTTAGTTAGTTTTAAGCCCACCAATATACTTGGCTTTTTTTGACTCAGGATATAAAACAGCAAAAGAATTATTTTGCATTTATTAACATTGATGAAAGTAATAATAAAATTGAATGCAAATTCCCTCTCTCATAATGTATCACACACAATAATTGTACAGCTTCAGATAATGTCATTCTCACAAAAAGGCAAGTAGAAATATTGAATTGAAGAATAAAGCAAATTTTTCTTTCCTAAATGTACAAAATAGATATATACACGTATTCTGGACTACATCTATACATATATTTTGGTGGAATAGAAACTAAACGCCAAATTAGAGTGGGCTCCCCTCATACAAAAGCTGTTGGAACTACAGTGAGTTTCAAGCTTTCTTGTCTGGAATTTGGAATCGGGTACGAAAAAACAATAACGCTCCATATACGCGAGTGTAGAAATTGAGACAAAACAGAAAGCCTCAATTGATGCCTGTGCCAAATACTGTAAACAGACCTAGCAACTGAAACGCAACAGAAAACTCCGTCTTTATTTTAAACAAAGTTGGCCTAGAAATGAACTGGAGCTGCGCGTCAAAACTCATCGAGCCAAAACAAACCGATATGGAATTGAATTATGACAGAAAACGCAACCCGTTCTTGTAACATGAAATCAGGCCAGACTCATTCTATAAATGAATCTAAAATACAACCGCAGGTCTAAATCTAGTAAAATAGATAGGACAAACAGGTAAGCTTATTAGCAAAACAACTCGTCCTAAGAATGGAAAAATTATGCCCAAAATACCATCAATAGTGCTAAATATCCGCTTCACCAAATGCAGAATTGAGGCCAAGAAAAGAATATTTGGTTTAGTTGCAAATGAATCCTCCTAGAATTAGAAGAAAAATATTAGATTTATTGCACGCCCATGCGAAAGAGAGCTACTCTAGAAAAAAAAAACCCTGGGCTTAATAGTAAATTAAATTGGCCTCGAATTACAAAAAAAATATTGCGTTCCACGACGTGTTCGACCATGCAGATTGAAGCCAGGCAGAAAACACGACGACCTTTAGTTGGAGTTTCATCGACCTGTGAATGGAAGCCAGGGTGGAAAGCACTCTCGTTGAAAAAACCGAACTGGAAAATATCGTAACCGTATTAATGCCTACGCATGACGTATTCAGAACACGGATATATTCCTCTTCTTACCGACAGTGTAAGTTAACAATATTGTAGCTGCATTTCTTCCATAGTGGTGCGAAGTCACGTGCAGCATGAGTAGTCGCTGTCGAATCGTTCTACGTGACTGCGGAAGCACAAGTTGTCGATATCGTTAATTAACTGCATTCGAGATCTCGCGTGAAGAAATTCATGACACGGTAGTTCACTCGCGGTATCGCTTCCGTCATGCGCAGTGCACTTTATAAGTTGCACTGCCGGCTTCAGAAATAAGTTTGCCGTCGCACCCTGGAGATAATTGCTAGGCAGTTGGCAGCACCCCTGCCTGACGTGCTGCATTTTGCGTTGACTACAACGAAAAGAAATTTTTGCAAGCATAATTTATGCAATTATTTCCAAGCAAACTTTCAACTAGTTTTCTTGCAAAAACAGCCTTCGTAATAAAAAGTCAAGTTGTCGCGTATACAGCTAACATTGGCGCTTCTGGACAAGGAACGTAGATATTATAATTTTATGACTTGAAACTAAACAAAAGGCTTGAAATTGTCGTTGCTTTGCTTCTCTGCCGAGCTAAATTCAAAATTCCAGCAAAATCGCTATGCGAGACACTTCACCTGAGTATACAGTACGTCCTAAAAACTATGCTTAGCACTGTACTGTACGGTAGCCTATACGCTATGGCATATGTAGACTACGCCATACTTTACGACCCACTCCTGCCAAATTGATGAAACTGTTAGCATCTTTTCCTGTAATCATAGCGATTGAAAGAGAATAAAAATTGCTCATGATGATATAATGAAAGCAATGATCACAAAAAAACACATATTAATCAGCACAAGCCGTAGGCAAAAGCGAAACTAATTTTGCTCAAGTTCAAATCATTTTGTTGCCCTAACATTTAATAATTGCCGCTCACCGTTGACATGTGATTGCGAGTTTAAATTGTTTCTTGCTGATAAACACAATCATTGCATCACCACAAATAGTTTACTCATCATTTGAAGGCCATATAGTAACTAGAAAACATTTTATTGAAGTTTCACTGCACTTTGCTGAGGCTATCGAAAAAAACACAGTCTATGACTAAACAGTATTGTCTACTCGTACGATACTGCCTTAACGATAGAATATACATACTGTTCTTTTAAAGGCTTACAGTTCGAAGCTGATTTCGTCCAGTGAGCCTGACTATAAAAAAAAGATGTAGAGAGTGTTGTTCATCATCATTCTGAGGCTGCCCGACTGACAGGCAACGACGTGGAGACGCTAGTTTTCTCCCTTGGAAGGTTACACACTTCCTACACGGTGTTGGAACTTTCGGTGCATGGAAAAGTTTCATCATGAAGGTTACTCAACTTGACGGTAGGCGCAGCAAATCTGTAATCATTTTACCAAACTAATGCTTTATCAGTATTCTCATATAAAATAAGTGGCGTTGTTTTGGCGCGAACTAGGTACTGTAAGTAAGCTGGCTGGTATAGCGTTATTATTCTGCATCAATGTTCCAACTGTTACATTATTGAGCGAGACCGAGACAAAACCTTACGAAGAAAAGTGCTCAGCACCGTATTATTTTGCACCAGCAGTCGAGCTGTTATTCTGCACAGCGAAACCTAGACAACAAATGGGAAAGAAAATTGATCGATACCATATTATTTTGCACCAGCGTTACAGCTGTTATCATGGTGCAGCGTAATCATGAGAGTAAATTACAAATGCAAGTTGTTTGCCACGCTGCAATGTTAGAATTGTTATTTTAGTGGCACGACTCAGCGATAACAAACTGCAAAGTAGGCTGTCTTGTGCCGTATTGTGTCTCGCAGCAATGCTGGGGCTGTTATTTTAGCACTGCGAGACCGAGACAACACCCTAGAGCCTGCATGGTAAGGAGTCAGTCAAGGTAAGATCAATAAGGTTTGTTTGTTTTCGGAGGCTGCCAAGGAAGGAACGCTGATTCGCCCCTGTTGCCCCGACTGCTACAGAGACCGTAGATAGAATGCAATAGATAGAATGCAATAGATAGAATCTAGTAGATAGAATGCATTAGATAGAATGCAATAGATAGAATGCAATAGATAGAATGCAATAGATAGAATGCAATAGATAGAATGCAATAGATAGCATGCAATGCTGCTACCCTCAGTGCAATACAAGACAAACCGAGTGTACAGACCTGCCCGTCCTCAGGTGAGGGATTATTCACAATAGAGATTATATATTTTTCCTTGCAAACATGTTTCTTTCGTTGTCGATGCTGGATTATAACAATGAATACATTCTAAGGAAAATATAACTAACTACAATGCAGCGACATACAAGACTTTTATAGCAATATTGAATAAAACATTCCAAGGAAAATTAAATAGCCACAAAGCAACGGCAAACAATACTTTTATAGCAATATTAAATAATTTTTTTTTTAAAACATGTAATTTATCTCAAAAAAATTACAAAACACCCATATTTAATCTAGGCAAAAATGTTTCTCATTTCCAGTGACCTATATCCAACGTCCATTAGCTGTTTGATGCGACTTATTTCAAAAGAAACAATCCCTCGGACTTGGAAATAAAGGGAGAATGATTTTCCCTTGGGTGCAGTCCTCGCTTGGAACTGGTTCACTTTTATATCGGTCTAACTATTATCTTTTCTCTAGAGTATTGCTGTAAAGAACCCATTTCCTGTCTCCAGTAACAATCCTTCCCAGAGATAGACCTGGATCGTTTATTGGAAGCAAAGATGTGCAAAAATAAATAATTTTTCAGTTCACTGGGCTCCACTACAATCGCGGGGCACCCAATGTCTAAGCCTTGTGGCCTTCCTAAGTTCATAAAGACTTACAATAATGCATGTATGGGCACTGTTGTACTGAATTGTTCACAATATTCTCCACTGGTGAACTTTGTAATAGTCTCTACTGCATTTCTAAAGGATTCTTTATCAATTAATTTTGCTCTTTTTCCACGTGGACAATCACTGACATTAATAACTCCAAAGGAAAAATTAAACCATCGTAGGTAGTTTCAAACATTGTTCCGATGTACAGGACAAATATCTTGCAGTTTGTACGAAGAAGCGCATTTTCTATGCGTATAGAGAATACTTACAAGCTAACACTTGCAAGACTGCAGCGAGGACACTTACGTAATCATAAAACATTCTTTTCCTATTATCATTAACGAATTAAAAACTACTATTAGTTGAAAATGCAAAAATAGTCAGAGAAATAATCGTTACGGTAATAATATGAGCGAAGGAATTCATTTACGGTAGAGTTACCAGGCAACAGCAAGTTCACACGAAGCAACAAGCGGCTTGCGACGCAACAAATTTGTTGCATTAAAAAACGTAACATCGGTTATCGCAATCTACTGTCCCCACCGACTCAACCCGGACCGCGCGACACACTATCGCTCACAGGCGCCATGTCTCCTGCAAAAATTGCCTGCATCGCTTGTTGTTTCAGTGAGGCCCCGGCCTAATACCTCCTGCGTTCACTAGAGTTCCTACAGCCACCATCCAAAGTTTCATAAGTCACATACACCGTCTTACCCACTAGCCGATGCTTCATAGATTATAATACTGGGTGCACGCTCTAGCAACCAGCCCTAGCTACATACATCACGTGCACGTCCTAGCTAACTACCAGCCAACGCTTCATGCAAAAGGCATACAACAGCACCATGCACTTCATTTAATCAGAACACAATCACGCCGTCGCATAAAGACCACTTCAGATCTCCAACAACAATAAAGCCGACTATTCGCCGGAACTCTAGTGCATGTTCCGGGCACGATGAGAAAAGTCAGCTAACAACAAGCCTAAGTTAAAGCAGTTACCTCACTTTCGCTATCTGATCTCCAACTTTGAAGAAGTAATCTCTCAAATCAAAGTATTGATTGCTTCACTTATTCTGTTGCTATAATTTCGTAAGTTGCTATTAAATTGTCGCTAATAGCGAGGTAGTTCTAAGCAATTGGCCAAAGTTCAAGTTTCACTGATAAATATAATCAAAAAGGTTAACAGGTGCGTGTGTATTAACGCATATTACGAGAGGATAACTGGACATAGCGGGCAGCAAAGGAACTTACGGACAAAATATAATCTTTCTGATATGGGACGACTGGTGGCAAACCTAATTCTCAGTATGAATAAAAACACTAAACTAGCGGTAAAAATCATTTATTACGTATTGAGACCAGCTGGTTTCGACAAATGTCATTCTCAATGTGTGAAAACACCAGTCATCGTTCTCTCTTGACCACTTTGAAATTTTAACTTCTACTTCCGATTGTATGTTAGAATCTCTCTATATAGCTAGAAATTGCCCATCTCTGAATGTAGATCAAGCAGCCGTATCGTTATATACCATGTAGATTTAGTTTTTTTTTCAAGTTTTACTGTATGAGCTATTATCTGACGGTGTTATTATTTTTTATTTCCAGATGCATTCATTGAGAATGACATTTGTCGAAACCAGCTGGTCTGAATGCGAATAAATGATTTTTATCGCTAGTTTAGTGTTTTTATTCATACTGAAATATAATCTCAAACTGATAATGCGATGAAAATCAAGAAGCATATTTTCCATAATGCATGCCGTTTATTTTCAACCAAGCAGCCAATTAAAATTGCGATTTACAATTAAGCAACTTAGAGACCTAGCCATGAACCTTCTCACAGTCTCACCTATACTAGCTAGATAAGCAACAGCTATGATTAGAACACAACTCCGAAATGCGTAATCAACTTTTTAAGTACAGGCTAACGATGCATCAAGTACAGAAAAAATAGCTCGCTACATAACGTTAAAATCAGCAATAGTTCTACAAACAGATTTATTTTTCACAAACCTAAATTTCGTTATACAACTAAATAAAAACTGAGTTACCTATCTTACCAGCTATGCAACAAGCCGCCCTAGAAGCAGAGTTGTGTTCTATCAATTTGGTAACAAAAACACCAACCTTACCGTAAATCAACTGACAATGCATCAACTTCCAGCAAAACAAATCGAGCAACCTTGACACGAGCCAGCTTATAATCCATCACTGAAGACAAAAACAACTGACCTTGCCACAAAGCAATTTATATTCGCCACAAATCAAGCCATCAATTAAGCTTGCTGCCAGTGAACCAATGGATCCATGCTACTGTCCTTAACAAACGTAGATCACCCAAATATTGAACCAACTCTTTTGCCACACTCTCAGAAACAGAGTAAAATAACACAAAAGGCACACAGGGACATGAAATAGAAGAGCTATGAAATCGAGACTTCCTTTTCCCTACTTTCCAACGAGAAGTCCTTCCTTTAAACCGATTTTCTAAACAAATGAAATGATTTCACAGCCAAATTCACTAAAATAGCTATATCGTTCCCCGAGCTGTCAAGAAAATTATGGACTCTTGGAACAATAGAGCCATCTCATCAATATTTTATAGAGGCTTTGTTATAATTCATTTGATATTCTAGCTGGGGACAATCAGAGATTTCTCATCAAATCCAGGCTTTCTTTCACCAGCCCTATACAACGTCTTTGTCTGGTGCAGTGGCTAACCAGGCTGCATGTCACGCACGGTTTATTGACATATGGAGCATTATACCCTGCAACTCTGCTCAACCCGGCACGCTATTCCCCAATCCCTTCTCGTAGCTCCAGCAAAGATTTCATAATCGAGACGTGAGAAAATTAGGGAGTTATTCACTGAGCTCTGTTTAAAGTTGGAAACCTCAGCGCACATGCGGGCCATTTCGTAGCATCTCAAATAGTAATGGTCCAATGCATATCGATTTTAAACGCAGTTATTACTAGAATGAGTGCTTCAGGTCCCAGACGCGACATGGCATTGTAGGAGAGAGGATATAGTTAGATTTGTCAATAACTGGCGAACATACCATTGTGCATAACTCAATCGTAGAATAATGGTACTGCAAGGCGCAGCAAGCGAGCTGGTTGTTTAGTATGTAAAATAGAAAAAAATACGTTTTGTAAAGACTAACTCCAATTATAAAGGGCAGAGTAGAACGCATTACGAAGAATGCAAAATCCCTATTATTGTCAAAACGGTACGAAGTTGGCCAATGAGAACAAACGCATCACCAAAGGGCCTCACTCAAAGGTTAGTCGCCCAAGTAACGACGTCGTTCGTCAGTAAAGGAGGGACATACGGCCAATATATGCCGAATACTAAAGGCTACAAGGCTGTCCATCCGAGTAAGGTAGGCAGAGTGTCATGAAGAAATGAGAAGAGAAGAAGAGGTGGTTCCTGGTCTCATCTACTTACATGTGGGGCATGCAGGCCATTCATTTGTGAAAACAACCTAGTGCAATTAGACAATTTATACTTATTTCAATAAAATTGATACTTTATTATTCCTTTGTGCTACTTTACTCAAAATACTTTCCTTTTTCGCTAAACGTCTCACTAATAGACCATATACCCAAGTCCATTGTGACAGACAGTTAAGGAATTGGCCACGTACATCACCAGACCTCTGCCAGCCACTGGGTGGTTGCTGTCCATCCAAAGGATGATATTGGGTATCAAACGTGGGCGGTCTGTGCGAAGTCAATATAGAATATACAACTGCCGAAGTGAATACAGTGATGATTGAAATGCCTCCAGAACTCCATTTCCATTGCATAGATTTTGTTGATGAGAAAGTTACGCAACTGAGCCAGCACCGATAGAACGGTAGGTGGATTTTGATACACGTGCAAAATTAACTCTATAAAGACCAACTAAAGTGTCGGTTGCTAGTAGGAATAGGAAGGACCGTGGTTCTTATATGGTGAAGTTGATCAGGGCTCACACACAACACAACCTGGTGTCCAGCGATGTTTTTTTTATGTTGCGACGTTATAGAGTCAGCCTGCCTATCCCCGACAATGACGACTTCCCACAATAATAAATGAGAAAACTAGGGATACGCAGTAAGTACATCTAACAAAAAGACAGGTACAATGGTACATATATACACATACTGCTCCACGTAAAACAAGGGCTATAAGCATTAAAGTACGCTACTTTGCACTAAAGCTTTATGCTTTTTATAGGTATGAAAAGATGTAACCTAAGTAGATATCTCAAACAATAGTAGTAGAAACAGCAGTTTAAAGTCGACAGGACCATGGAAAGACAGATACAGTTGTGTCGAATACATGAGTGGATGAGTTCCTCCATTCTAGTTTACAATGACTGTAGACTAAAGATCATTAAGAGACGTAACAGTAGATAACATTGATAAAAGATAATATTGCAAGCCAGATTCTCTTATTTAAGGAGGGTATACAAATGTTCGTAAAATATGTTCACTTATGACAAAAACAAACGTCTCCCTTTTTATAACATATTATGGGTGTTGAATACATACAGGAAATTCGCTGACTTGGATATCGTTTGCTAAAATCTGCATTTTTTATAACATGCACTTGACCTAATGATATTGATTCAGCTCTATGTCAGCATATTTCGGCTTTTACCAAAAGCTATGCATCATGTCGTAAAAGAATTTTCTTTCACTAGACATTAGTATATGAAACAATAATATTCCATGTCAGTAACGCCATATTGTGTCGCCTATTTCTGCCAGATGTCGTGAATTTTCATACCTACTCGTGTTATTCGGCAAATAAAATTCAATGAAAATTTGTTCGGGCCTCGCATTATTCTAATGGATTGCTGCCTGTCACACGTGGGGCACAAGTGCCAAAGTTTTTATCTATTGAAATAATGGGCATCAATTTGGGCTCCATGGTTACAAAGATTTTCGCACATTCTGCTGAAGTCTTTAATAATTACTTCATGTTTTCTAATGTAAGATTATGAAGTGGCATTGGCTTAGTCTGTGAACAGAATCGCACCATTTTGCATTGAAAATGAGGGAAGATTAAATTGCAGAAAACTGGGCCATTGAACAGGACCAAAGACAACTCGACGCACAGGAATTACCGTCAGTATAAGAGTCATATCAGCCGAAAGTTTCTTAAATATAATATTAAAATTCTACTTTTTTCAAGCTTTCGTTTAAGCTGTGAAACACCTTCATAAAAATTAGATTTTGACACTGAACAAAAAAGATGTTGAGGCAATATCTACAAGGTAGAGGCACGCAGAGCTTTGTCAGATACTCAACTTTTGTCAGATGGTCTCCACAAGATTTTGCTACCGATTTAGAATGCCAGCATAGAGTGTAGATTAGATTAGATTATATAGGCGGCAGTAGACGAACCAAAAGGCCCATTCCCAAAAAGACACCGGGACTTACACCCCAGTCCTCTACGAGCTATTGCCATTATGTTAGTAGGATGTAGAGGAATGGAGAAATGAGAAGAGAAAAAATGGAAGACGAAAGAGAAAAAAGAAAGGAGAATAAATAAAAAAGAAGGGGAGAAGAGTCTACGCCAAAGCGATGGTCATTAATGCCCGCAAGCATGATCGATGGCCGCTGATATGCGGAGCTTAAATATATAGATGGAGCAGATGTGAGAAGAGGTCAGCTTAAAACGGCCTGGGAAGCTTTGACCTTTAAGTGCTTGCAATTCGTGGAGAAGGAGTTCTTAGCTGTGGAGGATGTCTCTCCCAATGTATGTCAAGACGATTTTTAAAATAGTTGACCGACTCCGCACCAACAACGTTGGAAGGGAGTCTATTCCAATTGCTGACTATGAAATAGGGAAAGAACTGCTGACTTAAGGTTGTTCTTCGAGCTTTATGCTTGAGTTTTTGACCGCTGTGTCGCAAGCGATCATTGAGGTCTCTTTCAAAGAGTCCCGTTATAGGTACGTCGTTGAAGCCATTCAAGT
>LQNS02020119.1:654921-672758 GCA_001587735.2 Parhyale hawaiensis | reverse complement strand
CTCCCCAAACGACGATATTCTGGACCAGCACTGAATGAGCCAACGAGTAGTAGACTATTTTTAATGATTCACGATCAACATAATTGGATATTGCATAGATTATGCCGAGAACCCTGCTAAGCAACCAATAATGTGATGCGCCGCGGCCGCAAGCGACGCCGCTGGAAGACAAAGACTGGGCAGGCAGAAATCTGTGTGCCTGCCTGTGGTGGTGTGTGGGTGTGCGCTTGCGCCTCGCTATAAGGTTTTGTTAAGAGTTCTGACCAGCTTCAGCTCATTTCAGTTTGTTTTTAAATTGCATAGTGTTTATTGCAAGATTTTTCCAAACCTTGCTTTTGACAAGAAGAAACAAGTTAAAACACATCGCAACTCTCGCACCGAACCGATGTAGGCATATCTCTAAGTAAAGATATTGAAATTTATAATAACTTATGAAAGAGTTTGGTTTAATAAAATGGAGCATTTTGCGGTTGTAGTGGAATAAATTCTCTCTTTTGGTTTTGATTCCTAGTTTTTGCACTTAGGAAAAGTATGTGGGTGAAAGACTGATTTCTTGAAGAATATTTTAAAATAAAATTTACAATGCGTTGCCAGGTAAATCCGTTTCAACTTCGTCATACACAACCTTCAACAAACGTTTCCTGAAGCAGTTGAAATTTCTATAACTAATATCAATTATTGTCACAACAAATCTTGTTGGGCTGGCAGTTGCTTTCTGCAGTAAAAAGAAAAAAAGTTAAATCTAGGGCAACAATGTCCAAGAAAATTTTTCGTTTATTACAAGAAAGACTGATTAAAGCTGATTAAGATCAAATTAATGTCGACTTCTATCTTATAAAAAGAGAGCTGTAAAAAGTTTTTCCCACAAAATCGCAAATATTTCCGTGGTAAATGAATTCAATAGTTTGAAATTTTCCACATTCTAGAAAATGTTTTGGCAATTCCTTCCCAGAGCATATTTTCAGGGCATTTGCTTCAATACATGCCTACAGACAAATGATATCTGGTTTTTAAGCTGTTATCATACTCTTACGCTTTCATTATTATTTTAGTCTTTAGGAACAAGTTAATTCATTTTCTAGTTACATGACGTATGACTGGACATGTACCTAATTCAATAAATTTATAGAAGACATAATTATCACCATACGATATTTCCTAAATTACAATTTTAGCATCTCTTTCGTCGCAAGGATAATGTAATCGCGTACAATCCTATTCCGTCGAAATCAGTCGAGAGTAACTGCGATGCTACGAAACAAGTAATTAGAATTTTTCACAGGAAATATTGTCATAGACAAAATTTCGTAATATCTTCAACAAAATAATGTTGCAATATACTAACAAGGTCGAAACCGCAAATATAAGCATTCCCCTACGGCCCTGGGAAATTCTGCCATGCATTGAGAGCTACTACAATACAGGTAGTCCTCGATCTGGGTCATACTTGATTAATTAATTTCGGTTATTATCGCTTGCGAACGGGATGAGACAGGTGAAAATGTTTTCGCTGTCTAGATCTATATATTTGTACGTCTTTCTATTTAAAACCAGGCAAGAGGCATTGAGCCATCATCAAAATCTCTTGTAGTCGAAAATGCCCAAAACTGCTAATTCACCACTTTCACTTCCTCCCCTCCATCCCGCGTGATGGTATTACGCCGCGAGGCGTGCTATTAATGATTTAACTTCATCCTTTTAGCGGCAGTATACGATAGGTGCCGTCTTGAATGAAAAGTGCTAGCATAAAAAACCTGGTACTAAAATATTAAGCGTAAATCAAGGACTGCATTAAACGACCATGAGCAATAACGAGAAATTCTAGTAGTCATATGTTCTTTGCTTAGGTATTTTTCGATCCATTTAAAATTACACTTAATCATTTTCCATCTTTTCTGTGAAGTAAAGTGCAAAAGCCTAAATAGCTCATACATAAATATTCTAACTTTAGTCAGCGTGACTGCCGAAGAGGGCTTCAGCGGAGTATCTTGACCTAATGCTAGAAGTGTCTCATATAAGAACTGATGCACTTAGCTACTTGTATAATAGTACCGAATTTCAAGAAGCAGTTGAAGATTGGCGTCAAGGGTATCTAAACCTCTAAATACTGAAACTGCCGAAACTTGTGCGCATTGAGTTATGAGTTTCTTACTCTATTTGTAAAAATATTGTCATGCGCCCAGTCATAAAAAATTTACAGCTGCATAGAGCCTTATCATGTCATGATACAAACAAAACACACGTGCACACAATACCAGTACCTACAATATGTAGGTAAAACATGAACTGTCGAGTTCCGAGCCTATAAAATTTAGATATGCTCGGCTCTATCGTGACACATGGGGAATCACACATACCATGCACGCAACACTGTGCTGTACACTTCCAGCTGTACACGTTATGATACTGTACGTATAATATACAGGGACAATGTCTGTGGAAGTGCGTTTCCCCTCGCAGGTTTCTTTGAAGGTCAAGCTTTGCACATATGGAATTCTCGGACAGACTATTGTGAAGTGCTTTTACCAGTCGTTTATTCAGAACTACGAATATTTTTCTCATTTATTATTTTTTTCTTTAATGTCTGGAGTCTCATTTTGTCATCACTAAAATAAAGAATACCCTAAGTGAATACAACTACCCTTCAATGAAGATGGTATCCGAGAGCAACCACAGCTGGTTGCCAGAGTTTGGCAAATTTTACAGATGTAGTACGCGCGCGTTAAAATTTGTTAGTTTCATACTGTGGTTTGCAGGAACAGAATACTTCGTCACGTATTAGAAAATCGCGTAACTTTACTGAGCGTAAGGGCAGTGCAACTGTATACAAGATTAGCTCTGTGCTTGCACCGTGAAGGCGCTCACTCTATTGGCAGGTGAATAATTCATTGGATACTCGGATTGCAGCGTCAGAGTTTTTGACATCCACACTCCACAGTCCACTGCCAGGGTACTGGCCAAACCAGAAATGAGGACTGTCGAGGGGTTGCACTTGGCACATCAGCCTTCCGTCTCTGAGGTCATAGCTCTGACAATCCGTGGTCGACCGCAGCCGTACTCTCTTCTGGGCCAGGCACTAAGCATGAACCAGTGCGGCGAGAAAATAAGAATAATTATGTAGTACTTAGCTGTGCAAAATCTACGCTTATACGTGTTTACCACGTTGCGACAGATAAGGAGTCACCCTGACACACCTCACCAACACGTTTCCGTACGTGAGCTATGTGAATTAGCGTCTACTTGATCACATGCAGCTTATACACTACACAGTAACAGGTTGTTAGAGTGAGAGACTCGCAGTCGACAGTACGGGAGTTCGAGCCTGTCCAGCAGTGCCTGCTTTGTTGAGTCGTATTTTCGGCGCTCAATTCTGAAGTGTTGTGGGGCTGCTGACCCTAACAAATGAGGATGGTCGGGGAAGGGGGTTGCAGTTATCGCATGAGCTTTCCGTCTTCAATGCTACAGCTCTGTCAATCTAAGCTCAACTGCAGCCGTGCACTACACTAGGGCCCGTTGGCATCTAGCTGCACCACAAACCATTGCACGCGAATCTCCCCAGTTGGGAGGTATACCGCCTTTACCTTTTCAATTCTACCCCGTTGAGATACGTACAAAGTCTCACCTGCAGCACTCATGCACAGCTTACAACAATATGTTCCAATATGCATGGAAAATGTGAACTGTCACGTACCAAATCCCATAATATCTACACGGCCTAACTTCGCCACCTTACGAGACACGCCACGAGGCTTGACGTCAGCCCAGGGCTGTTAAGTCTGAAATTTGTGCCCTTTCGGTGCTGTGGTTAGCGTGAGTATCGCGGTGGTGGGCTACAGTTACCCCGTCCAAAGTTTCGAGACAATATCCACCCTACACGCAACTCTTGCCAACGACATCAATACGCTTCGGAAAGTTGGTACAATCGAGTGACAGTCAAGAATAAAGCCGGCGAGTGCTTCGCTTAGCGCATATGGGATGGGAATGGGGAGAGGAGGTGAGAAACCCCTGTTTCCTTTGCAGCTCGTCGGTAATGAAAACACGCTAGACTAGACGGCCTTAAGTCAGCAGTTCTTTCCGTATTTCATAGTCGGCATTTGGAATAGACTCCCCTCCGATGTTGTTAGTGCGGAGTCAGTCAACGCGTTTAAAAATCGTCTTGACGTATATTGGGAGNTGAAAAGCGGACATAACTGCGCAGCCGTTGCGCAATTACTGCGGAGTTCGCGGGTGTATGTACGGCTTAAAATTGCGCAGCGCCGCTGGAATGACTGCTGAAATTTTTAATTGGGTAGACTATTGTAAAGTGTTTTTACCAGTCGTTTATTCAGAACTACGAACATTTTTCTCATTTATTATTTTTTTCTTTAATTTCTGAGGTCTCATTTTTTCATCACTAAAAGAAAGAATAAGTGAATACAGCTACCCTTCAATGAAGATTGCATCCGAGTGCAACCACAGCTGGTTGCCAGAGGCAAATTTTACGGATACAGCACGCGCGCGTTAAAATTATTAGTTGCATACTGTGGTTTGCAGCAACAGAATATTTCGTCCCGCATAAGGAAATCGCGTAACTTCACTGAGCGTAAGGCCACTACAATTGTATTCAAGATTAACTCTGGGCTTGCGCCGTGAAGGCGCTCACTGTATTGGCCCATGAATAATTCTTTGGATACTCGGATTTCAGTGTCAGAATTTTTGACATTCACAGTCCACTGCGAGCTACTGGCCAAACCAGAAATGAGGACAGTCGAAGGGTTGCAGTTGGCACATCAGTCTTCCATCTCTGAGGTCATAGCTCCGACAATTCGTGATCGACTGCAACCGTACACTCTTCTAGGCCAGGCACTGTGCATGAACAAGTGCGGCGAGAAAATAAGAACGATCATGTAGTACTTAGCGTGTTTATGTTACGTTTATACCGGTTTACCACGTTGCGACAGAGAAGGAGTCACCCTCACACACCTCACCAACATGCTTCCGTATGTGAGATATGTGAATTGGCGTCTACTTAATCACATGCAATTTATACACCCCACAGTGACAGGTTGTTAGAGTGAACGACTCGCAGTCGACAGTACGGAAGTTCGAGCCTGTCCAGCTGTGCTGGTTTTGCTGAGTCGTATTTTCGGTGCTCAATTCTGAAGTGTTGTGGGGATGCTGACCCTAACAAATGAGGATAGTCGGGAAGGGGATTGCAGTTATCGCATTAGCTTTACGTCTTCAATGCTACAGCTCTGTCAATCTGAGCTTGACTGCAGCCGTGCACTACGCTAGGGCCCGTTGGCATCTAGCTGCACCACAAGCCATCGCACGTGAAGCTCCCAAATTGGGAGGTAAGCTGCCTTTACCTTTTCAATATTTCCACGTTGAGATACCTACAAAGTCTCACCTGCAGCACTCATACACACCTTACAACAATATGTTCCAATATGCATGGAAAATGTGAACTGTCACGTACCAAATCCCATAATATCTACACGGCCTAACTTCGCCACCTTGCGAGACACGCAACGAGGCTTGACGTCAGCCCAGTGCTGTTAAGTCTGAAATTTGTGCGCTTTCGGTGCTGTGGTTAGCGTGAGTGTCGCGGTGGTGGGCTACAGTTACCCCGTCCAAAGTTTCGAGACAATATCCACCCTACACGCAACTCTTGCCAACGACATCAATACGCTTCGGAAAGTTAGCACAATCGAGTGACAGTCAAGAATAAAGCCGGCGAGTGCTTCGTTTAGCGCGTATGGGTTGGGGATGGGGAGAGGGGGTGAGAAACCCCTGTTTCCTTTGCAGCTCGTCGGTAATGAAAACACGCTAGACTAATCCGAGCTTTTGCTAGTGTCTGCACTTAGCTAGGGAAGCTTGTTACGACAGCTTAATCCTCTACTATTTTCATTGAACATCAATTTTTCATAGGAACAGCACGAGTATAAACGGAGACCGAATGGTTTTTCTAGAAAGTAAACAATGAATATGAGCAAAAAGTATTTACCTCGTGCTGAATAAAATTATAGTTCTTTAAATGCGCCAGTCTAAAATGCTTAATAAAACTATGTTCTCTGTGAAAACAAAAATAATAGGTTCATATGTTGTATGAGAAAATATGAAATAATGGGTAGATATGTTACCCCAATACGGTAAAAAAAAAGCTATTCTATAAAACAACATAAAATAATGGGCAGATAAGTCATCTCATAATAGTTAGAAACACATTCTAATATAAAACATAAAATAATGGGTATGTGAAAGTTGGTTGTCGGTCGTACTAGGCACGGTCGTACTCGTATAATACTTCACACACACGGACACATGTGGATTCGGCGGATATGGCAGTGGATAGTAACACTCTTCAGTATACGTCTCTAGCATATTGTAGACTCAGTAGTGCAGACGGCGATCAATCATTATCACGATCAAGCTGAGAGGTGCTTGTCGGAATGTATGCTCTCGAGTAGTTAGACCGGTTCTGTAAGATGACCGGGCAACGGCAGCCCAATATCTCTAAAAGCCGTTTAGTCTAATGTTACCAGAGCCTTTATAGCTTCACACCGGGTGTGTCGCATCTGGCTGACACATCTCTCCCCCGTTCATGAAAATTGGGGCATCCAATAATTTTACTCGAGATTGAATAAGTCATATTCATCACAAATGCTTTGCTGGCCACCAAATCATATGACGACGCCTGGTTGTAAAGTCCTTAACACAGGTGTAGCCATCTGCAGGTATCTGTTGTTAAGGTGCTCCACGCCTAGCACTAGAAGGGCCGGGAGGTTCTGACCTTCACTTAGCGGATGTGGGATCTAAGGCTTGTTGGCAAGGTGGAACGAACACTCAGCGTACTTATAAAGTTCACTATTGAAGTATATCCGATATCATACAAGGTACGGTTGCGTTGGTGCCAATGCAACTATGTATATCTGCCTACGACCAGAGGTGGTAAGGTCTAGACAGGAATGAGCTGGTGCGCACCGGGACACACCCTATTTATAGGCCAATCTAGGTGTGGCACCGAACAGATAAAACTCGGGCCGCCTAAGGTAGGTAAGTCATCACAATACGCTACTAAAAAACCGGTATATCAGAACACCTAAAATAATAGGAAGCTAAATCATCCCAATACCCTAAAAGCTTCTACCTGAAAATACAAAATGGAGGGCAGGCGAGTCACCCAAATATGCTAGAAAATCTGTTCTATATGAAATCGTAAAATTATGGGTAGGTATGTCACCCCCTACGTCAGAAAACCTGTTTTGCTAAAAAAAACTTAAAATAATGGGTAGGTATGTCACCCCACTACGTCGGAAACCCTGTTTTGTTAAAAAAACGTAAAGTAATGAGTAGGTATGTCACACAAATAAGCAAGCAAACCTGTTCTTTTAGAAAACATAAAATAAGGGGTAGGTGAGTCACCCCAATAAGCTGAAGAAAATTGTGCGCCATGAACAAAATACAAAACAACAGTTCGTTATGTCAGCACAAATGGATCAGGTAAATAAGAAGACTTACGTCAGATAAAAAAATACGAAATAATGGTTTGCTATATCCGCCCAATATGATCAGGAAAACTAATTGGGTGTCACGTAAAATATAATATGAAATTTTATCACGTCAGGTTATTACAATACTAAATAGCTGGAACGTGAGAAAATTCCACACAACAAAATTACAGCAACTTTTTTTTCTTTTATGCAATCGGACCCGCATCATCATGCATGTAAAGTATAAAAATATGTTCCGTTAGACAGCAATTCTTCGACCCGTCACCTGTGAACAACAGAAAAGCTTAAAAAATGTGAACTTGATTCCGGTTATTTCCTTCTGAGATCTTATCAAGAGCAATATAATTTTTCCCTTTTTAATAATGAAAGCATAACGTACAGATGAACGGATGACGGAACTACAAGCAGAATAACATCTAAATATAAGAATGACCGTACTACACATATTTATTTCTATATGTCGCGTAGCGCACTGAAGGAATAAGATAAGAAGAAATTCGAGCGTTGAAGATAATTCACTGTATCTATTAAAATAGGGGGTTGCGTTCGGGCAAACCAAGGGTCTGCGTATTAATTACTATGGATCGAGCTGAGCTCGCCTGCACGAGCGGGTTTGTACATGTCAGAGGTGATACCGGAAATACCACTTGACTGCGCCATTTATAGCTTATATATCTAATTTTTCAGATAGAATGTTGAAACTTCATTAGAGATGCTCTCTGAAGCGTAAAAAAAAGAAAACAAAGGGCTTTCAGCGAAGTACTAATTTAGTGCTAATTTACTTCCGTCAATTAATGATAGGGTCAGGCCACAAGTCACACATAAGGCATCTATGCCGGGAGCCACACTAGACTTTCAGAGGAACAGCGTGATGCCATGATATGCAGCTCGCATGTCGTTCATGCTACCGTATCAATGCTACCGAGTTTAAATATATTTCAAAACGACGAGTGAGTTGCTCATCCTCGCTTCCAGTTGCTCGTGCAAATGCATGTGTGGCCTCGGCATAACGAGCGTTGGCCTCATTGCTTCTGATTGCTAAACAATATGCAAGAAAAATTCAGGGAATTACAAAAAATAAAGAGAGCTTGGGAGCGTATCTAAGCTACCGAGAGAGATATGGTATTAGTAGTAAATCAAGCCCAGTGTAAAAACTGAATTTTAAATAATGTGGCTACGTGGACAGCTTGTTTCTAGTGAAGGCATTATACAGTCGAAGAAAGGAGGAAGACTAAGGATAATGGATAAAAGAGAAAATGAAAAGCAAATTAAAGGATATATTTTGTTTCTGTTATATCCTGTAACGTATACTTCAGAAAATACTGTATCTCCAGCATGCTCCCCAAACTTAGATTTCGCCAGAAGACAATCCAGCCGTTAAAAATAACGGCAAATAACTTCGTAATAGAACTTTATATTGTTCTTGCTTGCCGCACGGGGTTAGCTGCAACACGTCTCATACCTGCAGGCTTGATCTTCCATTGAATCACCGAAAGTTTTGCCGTCATGAGTTTGGGAGAGCAAAATTTCCCTCCCGCGAGTATAGGCGTGAATGTTCATTTTGAAATGCTTGAAAATCAAACAGCACCAAGAATGTATAGTGTGATAAAAAAAAATGTTCACCGGAAATACTCAGTTTTTGCTGCATCCTGAATACCAAGCGTTGAACCATCGAGCTCAAAAATTAGCGGCACTAAGAACTGAAAAACTCCATCTAAGATGAAGCATTTCGTATTCCACGCTCAACAGGATATCAAAAAGCATTTCACTAATTTTCTAAGTTACAGAAAATGCAGTTCATGGAGCATAGTTCATCAGAAATATTATTAGCTATGGTAACTTACACCTCGAAATTCCTGCCACCTCGTCTTGTAACTCCAGTTGAAACTTTACTTTTGTCTAAATCCTTAACATTGTGACGGAGAGACAGACCAACCGATCAAGCGAGGGAGAGAGCAAGCAACCAACAAACTGCATTTTAATATATAATTATTAATATTAATTTGAGTCTCAAAATTCTTCCTATCAAATCCCCTTGTAGCTTAGCAGCTTAATTTTCTTCTATCTTTTTCGTACTATGGAGATGGAAAGACCAAGCGACCATCAAAGTTAATAGTGGACAATTGTACCAGGTTGTCAAAAATGACAGCGAAAAATTTGATAATACTTCTTCATTGACCGCACTGCCGCTAATCTTTTACTAATGAAAGCTGCCTCGCGACTGTCATATTTTATGAACTTGACAGGCGCTCTCGGTTACCCTTCCCTTCCGTGAGGTACAGAAACATTGGTTCAATTTAACAGGCACTCAGGTATCATGCATAAATTAACTATGGGCTCGGTTATCACAGATACGCCACGGTATCATATCAGAGGAATTTACTCGCGCAAGTAAAAGCTGTCTCATTAAAAGAAGAAGAAGTTTAAGTTGGAAAAATACTTGTTGCGGCGAAATTTGAGCGTACTTCGCCCGTGTTCTAGTTCTTCCGGTACTGTGTAGAATCGTTTACTTTTTACGCCGTCGATCATCTACTAAATTTTTCCGTGAACTCAGACCAGCTCAAGCTTAGATGTGAGAAGAAACTAAAAATCAGGAGGCTTCAATGAGCTAAGAACAATAATAATATCATTACTTGGACTTCTGCGTTAGTAACGCAAGAAGTGCATTCAAGTATGAGATTACGTCCGTGATTCTTCTATCAACTGCAACCTGGTATATTTTTCACCTGTTTTTATCTAGTGTGACAGAATTGCCACAACCCTGTTAGAAATTATCGTCGGATCGCCGGTAATAATCGGAGCCCCGTTAATATTACAGACTGTCGTCGCCTGACCGATTAAAGTGGTATTCGGCGGCAAGGTGCCTATTAAGTCTGAAACGCGCCCCTTCAATACAATAGTCGCCTTCCAAAAATATCGTTCATACTGATAGGTGATTAAATTCGCCTTGCCGCTCTACTAAGTTTCAATTTGCTGTTCTTAGTCGCTGGGGTCCCTACATTGCTTGTAATGTGAATACAAGCCAACAGGCAATTTCGTTTATTCCTTTTGAAAATTATCACAATGAATAAAAGACTACTGATTCAGATTTCACTTGATTACCTGTTAACAGTGTCACCACTCGAATAGGCAACTTATAAGTTGATATGCAGAACCTATGCGCTCACAGATATATGCTTTACCTAAACAGTAGTCTAAATTCGTTTTTAAAGCAAGCACTTGATGGAGCATACAACAAACATGTGCTTAATTTTATCAAAGCAAGATCCAAACATACCGGTACATGCTTTGTAGATTACAGCGCTAAGCAGATGCAGCATCATTGTATGTGCAATTGTATGAGCGCTTGCTGTTTGATTTTCCCAAAAAGTTATGTAAAAAAATTCTAGTGGCCATAGGCTTCTCTCCATGTAATAAACCTATTAAATCAAAATATATGCTCCATACATATATGTATAGTATTGTATACATACATAAAATATTGTACCGGCGTATAAGGTGTGTCACCTAGTAATAATATCAATGCAACAAGTACATACATTAAATATGACGCAACTTGAAGCACAGTCAGTCAAGTAAAGCAGTAGTGCAATAGCTTAGCAGGTAGCCAAACAGGGCTGAACAGAAGGAAGAAGGCAAAAATAGGTTCGACCACCGGCACAGACTTCAACAGTGGAGTGTATTAACAGTGAGCATGTAAGTTGCATTTTCAGCACAAGGCGACGAAGGGACGACTCATATTACGGGCGAAAAAAAAATGCGGACGCATCCCGATGACAAGGCGCCTATAACTAAAGGCGATTTTGTCATTTGGGCGACTAGTGGCGCCGATAATTACCAGCAATGCCGACAATATTTTCTGACTGGGAGTCTCCAAACTAACCTTATTTTTGCCTGCTGTCTTAAGGCGTGGCAGAAAATGAACAGATAACTAAGTAAATAAATATACAAACAGATAAACACATATTGTTCTTTATTTTGTACATACCTATGGCTGTGCGTAGTGTGAAAGCAAATACGAGCATTGTTCCAAAAGTACTACCTCCTATTTTTTATTCCTCCAAAACGGATCCGAGCGGACTGCAAATTGCACTGTTATGATGATTCAACTTATACACTATGATATGAAAGCCTTATCTCTCTGTCGCAGGTATTAACGATGTATCACTCTTAGAATGCGATCCTTGCCATGGACGTATGTCAGTAGTACAGAAAAGTCACTGAATTCCTTCATGTAGAAAGAAATATTAAACCATTCAACATTCACCGGCGCCTGGGGAACGTTTGCGAAGCCGATGCAGTTGATATCAGCACAGTTAGGAGATGAGTTGGTCGATTTCAGAGTGGCGTCAGAGATATGAGGGACAAAGGGCGCTCTGGACGCCATACACAGCTACCAGCCCGGAAAACAAAGTGCGCCTCGATCAACTCATCTGCACTGATCGACAGAAAACGGTGAATGAAATGTGTGTCGAGTGGGATGTGGGTACCAACTGTGACCATTGTGTTGAAACGTTGACCAGGCTGAAGGCCCGTATTGTCTGTGTAAGGCCAAAGAAGAGGGAACTAGATCACTCTGAGAACGCATACCTCCGCCAAGTGAGGCAACGGTAGCAAAAATTCAAGCTGGTTCTGAAACAATAATTTTCTTTGTATAAAATCCAAAATTTGATCATTTGTGCCTTTTTATATTAATAACAGCATGTTTAATTTTCTTGAAGATCCGTTCATAACTTTTTGAGTTATATTATTAACAAACGTTTTGACAAACATAAGTCAAACATACAAACGAACAAACCGATCTTCACCAATATCTGATCATTTATGTCTTTTAACATTAATAACAAACCCTATCAATTTCATAAAGATCGATTCATTATTTTTTGAGTTATTGTGATAACAAGCATAAATTTAAAAACAGTGACAAACGAACGAACGAATAAACGGATCATTACAAAAATTTGATCATGTACTCTTTGTTATATACCTAATAACTCATGTTAATTTTATCAAAATCCATCCATAACTTTTTGAGTTATGGCATCGAGAAAAATGAGGGAGACAAACAAACAAACAAACGTATGGACTTATCTTTACCAAAAGTTAATCATCTGTTTCTCCTAACATACCTAACAATCCCTGTAAATTTCATCCAAATCAGTTCATAACTTTTTGAGTTATCCTGGTGACAGACAAAGAGACAAACGTACAGACAGACAAACACGATGAAAACATAACCTCCTTGGCGGAGGTAAACATTCCGTTTGCAACACAATGCCAGGCCACACACAAGTTTAAAGACCACAGAAAGTGTGATAATGTTCGGCTGGACGGTGCTGTCTCACACACCGTATAGTCCCGACCTGACACAGTCAAACTTCCACTAGTTTGGACATCTGAAGGATGCGTTATGTTGGCAGCGTTTTCTCGAAAACAACGCCCTAATCGCAGCCGTGAAAAGATGGACCGCCTCGACATGCGTGACTTTTTACGACCGAAGCATCAATGCTCTTGTTCATCGCTGGTAAAAGTTCATTGAGGATGGAGGTGACTACACCGAAAAATAAATTTTGGAGCACAAAAGGCCATTGGTCTAATTGTGCCACTTCCGTCTTCGTAGCTTTTCAAGTTTTTGTGTACAAGAATTGGAGGCACTGCTTTTGGAACGACCTTCGTATTTCCTCATAAGTATACTGCCTGCCTGAAAGTTAGATAGAACAAGGAAATGCACTATCAGTCTCCAGAAAAATTGGAAGAGAAATCAGCTCATTCGCTAGTAATGTGATTTGCAATGGCCCTGGCTACAAACTGTCCAATATGTATAGCCGATGGCAGCGCATAGGTACTCTTACTAAACAGAGGCAAAACAATGAGCCGCTATGCAGTGTAGCGTATACTGTTACTTTTAACCGCTTTCTGTATCTAACTTAACCTCAAAGATATGCTGTATGAAATACAATTGTACCATCTCCATACATGTATATGATGAAGCTGATTGATACGTTAGACGGAAATCGTCAGGGTAAGGAGACGAACGTAGTTTAGACGGGACCGATCAAGTTAGAATCGCTGCTTCAGGTCAAACTGAAGTAGGTGAAAACATTTAACCGTAGAATTTCCACGAGTCCTGCTAGTAAGGTATTATTCTAAGTCTCTTATTTTGTATAAAGAACCGCGTACTGTGTTGAAGGACTTTGGATGATGGAGAAATTAAAATATAATAAGTAGATAGAGGATCCATCCTATTCTGTCTACAGAGTGGGGACAGGATTATAAAATTTTCATTTTCACTTTTTAAATTTTACAATAACAACTCCCACATCACCTAAGGGGGTCAACCCAACGATTTTAGTGAAAAAATTATCCATTTTTTCTCTATAACTGAAAAGAGTCTATAGGTAGTGGGAAAGTGTGTCTTGAAATTTTACGGGACTAGGGCATTAGAGCCCCCCAAAACAGTTGTCGAAAGGGGCGGGGAGCAGGGGGTCAAAATTATCAATTGTGGACCTATTGTTCCGAAATTTGCACATTATATTTACTTTTTAAAAAGAAACACATTTTGCTCCTACATTTTTTGTGATTTAGGCCTCAGTTTTTGAGATAATTTGAAATATATATATATATATAGGACCCCAGAGAGGAGTCCTAACGGGGGTGGGGAGGGAATGGGGGATAAAAAATGCTGTAATGATGCATGCTTATTATTTGTAGATGCTAATACAACATAAATACCGCATTCATATTTTATTCATAGTGCAAAAAAGTGTATTATATGACATCTCACCACAATATTTTACGTAAAATGTGTAAATGTGATTTTTCCACCTAAAAATGAATAGAAGTCAATGAGTTTTAATGCAAGGAAAAAACAAAGACAGCTTTGGAATCCTTGAAATATTCCTAACAAAACAACAAAGTCGGATTTTCCATTTTCTCCCTCATATATTTTTTTATCACAGCTCAATACCAAAATTTTTTTACCATATTTCAGTTAGCGATCGAAAACCGCGTATCAAAAAAAATCGAAATAGAAAATGAAAAATCCGGCTTTGTTGATTGGTTAGGAATGTTTCAAGGATTCCAAAACTGTCAATGTATTTTCCTCGCATGAAAACTCATTGAGTTCTATTCTTTTGAAGTTTCCAAAAAAATCATATATATTTCCCATTATCTCAAAAAGTAAGGCCTAAATAAAACAAACTTGCACGGGCAAAATGTGTTTCTTTATCAAAATTACATCTACTGTGCAAATTTCAGAATCATCGGGCTGCAAATGAAAAAGGTTGAAGAATTTGGGTTGACCCCCATTCAACCTAAACAGCTCTTCAAAATCCTCCAGGACACTTATTAACATGATGGAGCTTCTTCGACACATCAAAATAGCCTAAAACCTGGCACAGAACCAATTTGCCCTCCTTCACTGAAAAAGAGTAATGGCCTCCAATACTCCACTGATCTATAAACCCAATGCACTTCTCAATAAGGTACCATTATTGAAGCAAGAGTATAAGCAAAATCACCAAAATCTCGCTGCTCTGAGAAGAGCACAAACTCTTGCATTACATAAAGCAAAACAAGGTACGGTGCACCACATGCCTCCGTTACTTTGCTTTTGAAACATCTCCAAGCCGTAGTGAGAACAAAAATGGCACATGGAATACATTGTCAATGCTATGTGAAGAAATTAGTTTGGATACACGAATAAAATATGCCTATTATCTAGAACGAAAAACAATCATTTTTTTTTATTACGGAGCAAACCCACATCATGTAACCAGCAGCGTACTGTGGCCAGTGCTTGGGATGAAGGTTAAATATAGCAAAAGTTGCTGTTATCTCAATATAATTTACAACAGCGTACAACCCTGAGGCACTTTGGATGACGGTTAAGTAATGAGAAATACAACTGTCCTAATCCGTAGTAAAATTCATGTTGGTCATTCTCGCTCCTGGTAAGTTCAGCGCTTGCCAACATACGCTTCATCCAGTGCAGCAACATAAGAGTTTTACTGATTATTAATGACTCGATGTGCAGAAGTATACCAATAGCAATAAACTGCGAATAGGTTTATACGGAGGTAAATAGGATACTCGCTAACTGCATGCTATCAATAAGAGAGCGGGCGCAATATTTAGAGTAATATTGGTTTAATCCCTCGCGAGTGGGCATATCGAGCGGGGAAATCTGTTTTAATTGGAGGATATCCGTCGCGGCGCAAGCAATTGGCTTTGCTCGTTTTCATCCGGGGCATTGGAGGGGGGTAGGGGGCAGAAGCGCACTAGAAAAACAAACATACTTGCTATGTTGGATGATGCAAAGTCTGGACTCTATATCGAGTCAGTGAATATTGGTGACATATTATTAAATTGTGCGCGATTAGGCTACAAAATCCTTAGTCGACATTGAGCGGGTGTATACCTACTGGCGACAGGTGCGCGACTCGACAGGACACGTTTGAATTCCTTATCGAGTGGGTAGATCCTGGCGACATACAAACGGGTGCGGCTAGATGCTGCAAAACATTCCCTCAATACTGAGAAAAAAAAAACTTGTGACGTATAAAAACATGATCTGTTCATAAAATTTAAAGTCGATAGGTATCGAATGAACACAGAATTTGACAATCAGTTGACGGCAGACTCGCACATGTCATAGAAGAGCATGATGCAATCATTTGCGAGAATTGGTGCAACTACCATTTTCGTTTTCAGTCCAGTTACACTAAATTTCTGTTCATTTTATTCTTTGTAAATAAAATGAAATAGCACAGTAATGCAAATACTCTACCCACAATAGTCTTTCTTTCATGTCAGATAACAAAAAAGAAAAAAAAAACATAAACATTTAGTGCAAATCAAAATTCAAACCAGACACTGACGTCTTGCAGCGAGAAATTGATAAGTAAGACTGACACAGAGAATATGCATTAAAATGTAAATTCTAAGAATTTACAAATTGTATTCAGTACATAGTAGAAATCAAAGCTATTACGCAAAATACTCCAGTACAAGTTCAAGACTCTAAAATAAGGGGCCAGCAAACCCAGTACTGGAACAAGACCGAGAATAGAGCAGACTACAGTGGAGCTGCCATAATGTAGCATGCATATGGTCGCGGTTTCGGGAGGAGTGTCAGTTTGGAGTTGACCAGTTCCGCATCATTCCTAGTTCCCCTACATTCAAAAAACATTAGGTTTGGCTAACACCGTATGGTATTGTGATTTGTACAGCAAAATCTACTACCAGATCCTTCAATAAGGCGTCCGCCATCACTACAATTCATGACACGAATCTGACGCTCTTTACAGTTCCCCTTAAAGAGTATTCTCAATTTCAGAGGTTTCACTGTCAGAAATTTTCCCTGTTCTAGAAGTCTCGGTTTGTGGATTTCTACTGCAATGAAGCAAGATTCGAAACAAGTGAATTTCATCGAGAAAACAAATTTCAAACAAGACGGAAACGTTAAAATCCATGAGCAACAAACTGAAGAATTATAAAAGAGAACGTAACTGAATTAGCGTAGTTTGAGAGCCCATGGCAGCGACCTAGCACAATCAACGGTAAGCAAATCGAGCTTTGAACTAATGGGAACGTAGCTACAGATTTAACTATTGACAACTTTAAGTATTTTGCAAGACTTTCTCTCCACTGCGACTTCTTTCAAGTAGGTATTCATATTCACTTATTGAGAGCATTGCAATATTTCCACAGATTATCTCGCATTTTGACGAACTTCATGCAGCATAAGCATTGAAAACATTAGTGTTTTGAAAGACTTTCCATCTTTCCAATAATGAGAGCTTAACAATACTTTAAAAAATTCTCTCAACAATATCTTGGCCTCTTTCAAGTAGATTCCAAAGCTGAAAGCAGTACAGTACTTCCAAAAACTTTACAGCTTCAGTTCTTTCAGGTAGATACAAATAATGAAGTCATTACAGTATATTCAATATTCCCGAAGACTTTTCCTCTATCTTGGCCTCTTTCAGGTAGATTCAAATATTGAAAGCAATACAGTGTTTTGAAAGACTTTCCCTACATCTTAACCTCTTTCAGGTAGACTCAAATATTGAGAGCATTACAGTGGTTTGAAAGACCCCCTATCTTGACCTCTTTCAGGTAGACTCAAATATTGAAAGCATTACAGTGTTTTGAAAGACCCCCTCCATCTTGACCTCTTTCAGGTAGATTCAAATATTGAAATCATTACAGTGTTTTGAAAGACTTTCCCTTCATCTTGACCTCTTTCAGGTAGATTCAAATATTGAAATCATTACAGTGTTTTGAAAGACTTTCCCTCCATCTTGACCTCTTTCAGGTAGATTCAAATATTGAAAGCATTAC
>LQNS02020119.1:592477-619441 GCA_001587735.2 Parhyale hawaiensis | reverse complement strand
ATTTAGTAAATCTAGCTCATATTCTGTTTGCATGGTATCCAAAGAAGCGAACAGTGTTCTGGCCTAGGCTGTCGCTGGTGGAATTTACAACAGTTTCCATCTTATACCGTTCTGCGCCTCTCCTTCTCCCACCCGTCGCTACAGGCTTGTGTGAGGCACGCTTCCACGTGTCTCTACGTGTTCCCTCTCACACACATTGTGAAAATAAATTTTCCTCTGCACACAGACGACGACTACTCAGTCCATTTCTGGTCTCCCTATCCATGCTAAAAGAATCTTCCCCAGAAAAAAATCCCTGTGCACAAAGACCAATACTGAACTCGATTCTGCCCCTCACGAGGCAGAGGATGGGCCATAGGGTTAGGTTAGGTTAGTTAGGTTCGCCCATCCTGTGTTACGGGGCTTTCAACCCAATGGGGAGCTCTTATAGGTTACCTCAGCCATTAGCTAGACCTTTGGGACGTCTGTCTCCTGTTCTTTTCCGACTTGCTGTTCCCATGCGCGTCGATCCTGTGTAGGAACACCTTCGTGCATGGGTTTCCCGTTTCTATCGGCATACTGTATGTCCCTTGCTCTTTCCTGTGGGACATCGTTGCGCTCGAACACGGAGGCTTAAACTTTCTGACTATAACTAACTGAACTAGATTTTGATTTACGCTTCCTTATTAAAAAAATATCTTCTTAGTGAAAACGCAAATCCTTATATACGTAAAGACCAGCGCTGGGCTCGATTGTGGTTCATCTTTGCTAAAAAAATCTACTTTAGTAAAAACAAAATTTAATCTCCCTTGCAGATGGACTAGTATTGAGGACACTTCTACTGTAGCTTATCTTTACTTTTTGCAGAGAAAACCTTCCCCCGTGAAAACAAATTTCTCCCACACTCAAGTCAAACCGGTTTCCGCTCCTGGCTTATCTTTCATTCTTCAAAGAAATCCCCCTCCTTTCCGTACGCACACCAGTACTGTACACGCTTCCGGTTTATCTCTCCTTGTTAAAAGAAAATACGACAGACCCTCCTGCCATCGACTTTATTGATCAGCTATTGTGTGCAACATGGGGGCCAGCCACCCCTACCTCGGGCCCCGGGCAAAGAAATTCACACCTGCGCAAACAGCTTGGTTTTTCTTCATTATAATGCCGCACGTTAGAAAACTGCTACAATGCACTAGTGTACTCTGCTCTCAAAACTGATGGCAGAGACTTGGTGCTGACGTAAGCATTGATGTTTCGAGTAGACAAAACACTTACGCCAATATATCCATCGTTTTTCAGAGACAGTCCTGATACGAAATACGTACACCTACCACACATATGCGATCTGACTTTAATTACTCATTAATATACGTATGCATATATCTACATTTATCTGAATGTACTATATATTCCTTAATGAACAATGCAATTTCCTTCAATTAAGGAACAACCACAATAATACTGCAACAAAACTGCGAGCTAATGATATTAGGAAAGAAACTCAAAATGTTTTGTATCAAATATCAATGAGGGGAGAGTAACAAAATGGAAAATAAGATGCCGGCGAAGGTCCTGAAAAAACGTATACGTCAACTTTATTTTTACGGTATCAATAGAACATTCTACACCCCAATACTGAGTACTATGTTAGTACTAATCCAATAGCTGTTCGGGTGGCAGTTAACACCACATGTCTCAAATTAAAAAAAAAAACTTTCTATCTAAAGACGAAAAATTTTAAGTAATTCTTTCATTTGTGCAGAAAACTGTAGCTGCACATACGGGCTTTTCTCCACGATCACAGAATATTTGTCGTAATTATAACTTTCTCGAAAGATAACAACAACGAAACACGGAAGGAAGTCACCGCTCGTTATGCTTTACTACCAGAATACTTGGACCGTGAAAGTTTGAGTGGAAATAAGCGAGTGCGGCGGAGTAGCTGCCGCTGTTTGTCAACGTTTTACAAACCATGAAACTTTCGCTAGGAAAATAATCGAAAGTGGAACTGGAGATTCTCTTTGTACTGCGGCGTAGTTTTACCAATAACGAATAGGGTCCATGGAATTTTCGATAGGAAAATAACCGAAGGTGAAGGTTCCCTCGTTATTATTTTACCAACTACGAAGATATGCAGGTACCACAAAACTTGAAAAGAGTTCGATACGTCATCATTGTAATAGCCATGAAAAGATATCACAAAATATAAAAAAATAGAACGCGGAAGTGAGGTTTGTTTATCGTCATATTTTTCCAACTACGAATAGGTAGGTACCGCAGTGTTTGGAAGTGCATTACCGTTCGCCATTACTGTACCAACTATGAATAGGGCCGGCAACAGTTTCCAAAAGAAAATAACCGAACACTGAAATAACCGAACACTGAAGCGAGTCTCCACACAATACTTTCGCTGAGATATGAAGCAATAACATGCAACGATTATAGCCTCTTACTTGCGGTTATTAAGATAAAGAGAGTTTTCCATCTTTTCTGACAAACTGACAGCAGTTTTGCCGTATATTTACGGTAAATAAAATATCAGATACAGCAGCACGCGATGTTTGTACTCTCTTTGTTCTTGGCTCCATATGCTAGCTGCGTAAAGTTTTCTAAGCTATCAGCCATTCTGTAAGTTCGTTAGTGTAACTAACCGTAAATAAAATGCAAGACAATGACTTCTGTTTGAGGTTATAAATATGGAAGTTTTTTTTTTATTTCTCTAGGGCAAGGGCAATTAATAGCAAATACCTTTTTAGCAAATGAAACAAAATACTCAATCACACAGCCAGGAGGGTACACGACAATCAAAACTGACGGCAAAAACATGACGATGATGATAATTCTTTATTGACAAAACTTCTGTAGCTAATTTGGTAAGTCAATTTCGATTTTTTTTTTTTCATTCACGAAAGTTGTCAGAGAATAACTTTGGCCAAATTCTTTAAAACGGAATGGGGATAGCACGGTGTTAAAGCATGGGTCAATAGTTTAACTCTCGGATCAACGTTTCAGGGTAGTACATTGGCATTAAGTCTTGGAAAGTTCAAAATCGGTCAACTATAGCCCTCTGACAGCGCATACCTCCGCTAAGCAAAGCAACATTATATCGATGATGAAATTTAATACAACAGTTAGAGTTGTTGTTGAAAGGAAATGTATATAGTGCTCGTACAAATAATGAGATTAGATACTGATGGAGGTGTACTTAAGTGTACCGTGCTCACACGTCGTGTATTATAGGAGTAATTCGAATTGTAGCCTAAACTGTTAATTCATGAACACGAGCATGAACTTTCAAGAAACGCAGATTCAAAATTTTCGCCGTCATGTCGTACGTCCAGGCTCGCTAACTGCGGAGCCTGCTATCTATGAAACACTCTCACGTCTCCAGCTACATGTATTGCAGTTCGCAAATCAGTGCGTGTATATCAGAGGCGAAGTTTGTAGATAAGTGACACAGTGTTGATAAAACTTTTTTCACTTACCCATCCTGCTATTCGATTTATTGCTGCGAAAGTTTTTGTCATTTGTATAGGCTCCGGATAAAAGCCCTCTAGCAACGGATGTCCTTGTCGGCTTTATGCTGTTCTGCTGAATATTTAAGTTAGCTTAATAGTGCGTGCAACTGCGGTGTTCTCTTTTGAAAGTAAGGGATGTCAGTGACCCTTTATCCAGACCTACAGAAGTTGTACGTTAGCCTAATGGTTTTTGCAACAGCATTGCTCTTCGCTGTAAGTCACGATGACAGTGACGCCTTATCTAGATCTGCAGAATTTGTAAGTTACGTTAGCCTAATGCGGGCATTATACGCAGTAGAGAGCGACAGCTGCGCACGCGGTACACGTTCTTGTCACACCCTTCTCCCGGAGGCTCCGTTCACTATCGCCAGCCTCCAGCCTGTTAACACTGAGCCTCATGCAGCGCGTCAGCGTAGCCAAGTACGAGGGTATCTTCTCGTTGGGATTTTTCCCACGATCTCGGTATCTGCCGTACTCTTGGAAAACGTCCGAAAAATAAATGAAATCATGGATATATGCGATCTATGTATCTTAATTGCTATATTTAAATTACGAATAATTGGGAAAGGTGACCGTTAACACCTGTTACACTCAGAGAGTGCAAATGACTCGATTAATGTCAACTCGCTTCAAACACACAAAAAGACCAACCGATCATCACCAAATATTGATCATTTATATATTTTGACATTTCTGAAGGTGAGTTGATGTCATTCAACTCAAAGCATTCACTCATCCACTCCTTCGAAAGTTTTGTAGCTTCGTAGTCAGCACAATTATATGTAGGTACGTCACAAAAAGTATTAAAATGTTGACCGTCGGATCAGTTTCCTCTGTAAGTGTCACAATAATCAAGTTACGGATGTCTCTTCACTTTCGGAGTGAAATAAAGCGGAGAAAAGAACTCACTTTTCTGCTATTTCTGAAAAACAGTAACTCATTCGGACAAGTGGATGAGGGAACGTGTTTATCTCAATGACTTTTGAACTCGCACTAACAATTTCCGTAAATTTCATGAAGATCCGTTTGAGTTATTTCGCTAACAAACAGATCACGAGAACTTCGCCATTTGTTCTTCGTGTTATACTTAACAAATTATGTAAATTTCGTAGAAATCAGTCCATAACTTTTTGAGTTGTGGTACTAAGAAAAAAGAGGCAGAGAAACAAACTGGTAACAGACAAAAAGACAGACAGACGAACTTGGCAAAACCATAGCCTCCTAGGTAGTAACTACATATATAAAAAAAATCGTGGACGGTGTGAGCTGCAGGCCTGTTAGTGTATTATACTAACAAAGAATAATCTTTGATAGGGACAATCAAGCGTTTAATAGTATGATTTCAACTAAAAAAACTGGAGTTCTGGACACTCGTAGTCCGCAGAACAGCACATCACGCGACGACTCTCGGGCACGTACTGAGCTCCGAAAAGACGTCACCCCAGGGGGCGCGAAGTTATGACAAAGACCAGCGTGTCCACCACAATAGCGCCGTTTCCGCTTTGTTACGGAAGACTGTTAGGAAACCAGGTGGTTAAAGTTATCAAAATAAGTCATTTCCCTTTAGCCATTTTCATTTCCCCATTAGCCATGTCCCATTTCACCATTAGCCACTGCCCAATTCCCCATTAGCCATATTCCATTTTTCACATCAGCCATTTCTCAAGAAGATTCCGCAAACAGCAAAAGAATTAAAAGAACCGCAAAGATGTAAGCAGTAGTGGTAAGAGCTATTTAAATTAAACCTTGAGATAAGTATTGCAAGATAAGACCAGTACTTATCAAACAACAGAAATAATTGCTTCCAGTATTATTCGCGCAATTTTCAGAAACAGCGTTACAAACTTAAGAGCAAGACACAATACATGCAACTCGTCAAACAGTAATTAACTCATCACTTCTGACACCAGAGAAAATTTCTGGAGCGCTGTTCTAACATGGTAACAATTCCAATTGTCTTTGCTTTAAACTAATAACAAGTTCGTGCATTAAAAAAAAAAAGCAACAAATTGACTCTACATGCCGGCATAGCGTGCTGCTGAAGTTAACGAACGAGTGACCAAAAAAAAATACCACTCCGCCATTAAAATCTCATAAATCAGACAATTAAAGCAACAAAATGATTTCCCAAGCATAGCGTGCTGCGGAAGGCGGCCAACGAGCGATAAGAAAAAAATCTCACTTTCCACGACAAAAACGGCAAAATGCCGCACCACTTTTTGCGATGAAAATCTCTTAATGCCAATTTTGCCAGACCCGACCTGGCCTCAATGAAACAATCATCACGCGCGCCGATCTGATCAATGAGCGATTATTGCAAAATTGCTGTGCGAAGCAGAAGGTCATCAACGTCGTCTGTTTTTTAAGCTAGCCGACAATTTTGAACATTTTCAATGGTAAAATATATATATGTATTGCTTTATTCATTTATATTATAAATTGTAAGCCTTAGTCCATTTTAATGCTTATGTGCCAGTGAATTCAGTTTTTTTATGGATTGCCGAATGAATTGCACGTTTTAGAAATATTCTATGTATGTTTAGGCAGTAAATTTCGTGCTTCGTAGGCTAAATCATTATGAAATTGTGCTCATATTAAAAACAGATATTACTGGTAAACTTTCAGCTTTGTATCATTAAATCTACCTATATACTGCAAGAAAAAATTAAATCCGTAAACTTTCAGAGACTGTGATGGCAGCGGAAATGTCAATAAAGGACCGTTTAATTTTCTAGTGGTCAAGTAAACAATAGAACGCGTCAAGATTCAAAGTTCCTGTTTGCTATGCTCAAGTAAAGAATCGTAACGGTATCGACGCCTTGACCGATTGCATTTGAGATGACGTGATGAGGTTCAATCAGTTGTGTCACATTCAATATAATGCAGTTCTAGTTTACTGGTGCAATATTGTAATAATAAACCCATCAATATTTTCATATGAATGTCTATGTATATATATATATATACATATGCATAAGTGTATTTACAATAATTCTACATCTGTTTACTACTGTACTGTAGTCTAAAGAGCAAGTAGGTATAATTCATACAGTGTTTAAAATAAAATATTTGTGCGTGTGTGTTCTGAATAAAGTGCTTATCAGAAAAATGATTCCCTATTCTGTTTAAATAAAACACAATATCTCTGGTGTTATACTGGTCAAATCGTATTTAATTTAAATGAAAAATTATTTCAACCTGAACCATAAGTTAAAAAAAAAACATTGTAATGATCCTCACAAGAAACAAACTAAATTGCCTACGAGGTCCTACTCTGCACGTCGGGCAGGAATGGCAGTTGATACGGTGGTACGACGTGGTACCTACGAAATAAGTATAAGCAGCGTGTGTCGGTGTTTTGGTGTGCGTCGGTGTGTGTGTTTAGGTGTGTGTCGGTGGCCTTCAAGAAATTCCGGAACTTTTCCTGTAAAGGGAAGATCGGTGCTTTCCCATGAGATTTATGGAATTTCCTCAGTTAAATTTACGGGTTTTTATTACAGTCTACTAACATTCAAATCTTTTATTCCGGCTCTTTATTAGTAGAACCCATATTTAGAGCTTGCTATTGCGAAGCGAAAGAGGTGTTGGGTAGGCGACAGTATGGTGTATCTCTGTGTGTTCTGTCCCGGGGATGATGACTGAATCAGTGCATTGAAAGCGTTATCGTCTGAAAGACGTTGTTTTAGTTCTATGTTACGGGCTGGGCGGTATATTTCGCCTAAAATTCTACATGATCTTTTCTTTTTTTGCTGTGCCCAACATTAGAAAAGTTAGAGTCTTCCTTCGTAATTAATAAATGAACCTGAATTCGCTGTTCGTCCCAGTCTTACGCTGTAGAGTACAGTGGGGTAAAATATTGCGTCCCAGGCCAGCCGATCCAATACTGAACGATAAAGTGCATAGCAACCCGTTCTGTACAATCCTTTTCGTCACACAGCCAAGCGTTGTTAAACCAAGTCCAATGGAATAAATTTTTTGTCGTGATAGAGTACTGTATGTTAGCCCTTTCTTTTTCATTCATTCATTTACTAACTTACATATATATGTATATAACGTTTTCATCTAGTGTTATTCTTACTAGAGTAACAAAGTAATTAATACAGACAGGGTTAAATAAAATAATGCAATAAGTTCCGCGTTCCAATACACTTGAGCAGTGTTAGAGAGAGAGAATACGCGTTGCCTTACACTCAAGCACAGGTATCCGAAGCTCATAGAATAAAATCCATATTGCAGTACAGTCAAGAACTGTTATAAAGACAACAGAATGCACAGCAATCAAAAACACCGGATATGGCCGAGCTAGTATCGGGTAGATATAAATTGGATGAATAGTCAATATCAATACGACGGAGCATTTACTACTCACCCTGTCATTACACAGCACCGATAGGCTCATCACCCATTAGGGTGTCTAATGCTATTCTATAAGTACCAATATACCGACACATCCCGAGCGCAACCGTGAAACTATGTCATTCCCCTCTATTATGACACCCGATAATCCGTAGTGGAGACAAACGAGTCTACAGATCCTAAACGCTCATAAAACTGGAGGTTCTATAGGTAGGTAGGTAGGATTGGTAGGTAGGTTTGGACCCTTTCAGTAGAGTCTTCTACATTGAAAACATTAGGATCTAATGAAAAATACGGATAAAATTTACTATTATGACATGCAGGAAGTGGGAGGGAGACAGATCTGATACGGAAATAAATTCAAACGAATGGCGGTAATCAGGTAAAAATAGACCTACATGACTATTATTAGATAATGATTGAATTCATATAAGTTTATTTTTACCTTGACGCGTGCGTTTGCTTAAATTTCTATTTTACTGTTCTCTTGGCCGTTAATTTTCTTACTGCTTTTTTCTACATCTTTAATCAATCAAAATATGAAATTTAGCGTTCTACATCTATATAGAAAAAGAACCTGTAAATAAGGAACCATTAATTTCAAACCTGATGTGCTTGTTGATAGATGTACTAATGAGTAAGTATAGCAATGACTGTGTGCCACTCCTCTACGAATATAAATGCCAGTAATCAGTAGCTGAACAAATACGCGAATAGAGGCTTCATTTACTGTTATCAAACCCCGACGAAAAAGTTGAATTACTACTTATGTTTCAAAACCCGATAATTTTTACATCAGTCAGTGACTGAACACAGCCTTTGTCTCCTGTGATGAAGGCCTCACCACAGTACTGAAATTGTCCCTCAGACAGCAGATATTTTTGTGTCGTTGAATAAAAACTAAATATTGGCTTCGACTTAAATGCAGCGCCGGGCACCATAACTTCCGCGCTGGGGGTAAAAACAGTGCATTCTCGAAACGAAATGACTGGGATTGTCCCGCACTACATCTATGATGTAGTACCTAACTCTCAACGCACCGAGCAATAGTATTATGACAAATATAACATGAAGTAACAGTAAAAATAGCGGAATTGTAACCCACAAAATAAAAGCAGGAAAAGTAACAAAAATGTAGCCCACATAATAAGAGAGAACAATGAGGGCAGATAATTGCAGAACAAAACAGCCAATATGGCAAAAAATTATAAAATACAGCAGAAAATATTACAAGTCATGGCTGGGCAGAAAAATGAAAAACATAAATTTAACAACCCATAGAAGTGATCGAAACAGTGGAACGTATATCTATGCCGGGCAAAAGCTCAGTAAGGCACTATACTTCGTTTCGACTAAGTACTAAGTGCGTTTCAGCAAGGTAACGAAATGTCGTCAGTATTTGATATAAAAAATATAAAAAACGTTACTACCCATGATTTAAGCATACACATGTGCGCAGACAAAGAAGAGCAATATAATTCAAGAGAAGATAATACTGTTTTGGTTTCCAAACAACCACGAACTCTGTATACGCTTCAGTAACTTTCACAATATACACAACCTTCCCTGGCGCCGTTTCTGACATCTAACAGCAAACTCTACGTCTGAAAACCTATCTACACAGCACTGGTTTGGTACTTGTTCGGATACCAACAGGAAACTCAGTTTTTTAGTACAGAGTAACTCTTCTTATAGCAAAAAGTTGTTTCGGTATTTTTTCCAGATATCTAACACGAATCGATCACTAGAGTAGCTCTTGTGTAAGTACAATATTTTTTTTTTTTTTTGTTTTGCTGTTTTTTTTTAGATATTTAACAGGAATGGTGCTAAGATAAATGCTGCATATACATATATGCACAATATTATTGAGCAACTCCTGTACAAATGCTGGATTAGCAATTTTCCGCAGGCATTTAAGAGGAAACTTCACGCAAGAAAAACCTTTGTGTACAACACCGTTTTGGTGCTTTTCCGCATATTCACCAGAAGTGTAGCTGGCGTGAGAATAAGTACTTCCCTCGCACTGCAGTTTCTGCGACCTTTTAACACCCGTCATTAGAGCTTGGAGAAAATGATGCTTCTCTCACGGAAGAAGTCGTGCGAGTCTTGCTGGCTTTATTTCTTCCTGGTCACGTTAGTGCGTGAGCAAGACAATAAACACTTTTCTCAAACTCCCGTCGTATTTTAGTCACCTTTGAACCTGGACACAAGGGTCAACCTTGAACTGTCTAACCTTCGAAGATTTTGCCTGGCGTGAGCTATGTAGTTACACAAAGGACATTCTTTCTCGTTCATGGTTTCATGAAAATGACAGTATAGCTATATATGAGTTTGGACACCTTAATTCTGTCATATTGAGGGGTTGGTCTCATTTGCTGGTGGACACACTATGCAAAGTTGGCTCTACATGAAATTCTAAAATTAATGTGGAAGAGATAATAAACTCATTTTTCTCGCAACTGGGGAAAATCAATTTGTTCGTCTACGGGTAAAACAATAAACTCATATTTTCACAACTTGAAAAATCAGCAAGTACTTATGTAATATTCAGTGTGGTGAACATGTTCCTCCGCATATGAAGATGATTAGCTACTCAGCTTTTCGCACAAGTGGAAAAAGTCAGCAAGCTGGCGCAATATATTTAATGTTCGGAACATAAAATTACTGGCAAAGTATTAACTTTGATTTTTCCACATGTTAAAAAAATTACTTTGAAGACATTAAACATGGAAGGTTGTGGCTCTGGTCTTCTGCATATCAGATAAGGAATTCAAATTATCACTACTATAGAGAAAGAAACATAGTTAGGCTGCTATTATGAACTTGATATTGCAGTCGCTGTAGTTTACATGCCAAGCAAGAAAGCTTTGTTTAGCAGGTTGGGAATCCAACCAACATATATTTTCAAACGGTATGTATGGGTGTCTCTGTATGAACAAGACTCTGATGTTCGCCATCATTGCGCACACACACACATGCAGTCATTAGCCTACATTAAGCCGAAAACTAATTTTGGAACACACAAAAAATAATTCGGTATAAAGTTTTATAGGCTCAACTGCATTGTTTCCAAAGGCGACCGTCGCCCATGGGACAAGAACATTGAGAAGTATATAAATTGAAAGTAGAAACACGTTGTTATTGCGTGCTAAAAGGCGGCATTATCGCTAAAAATACGTACTTCAGACTCGCCCACCAAGCAATGGGAAGAGAAGTCAAGAGAGAAAACACCAGCACAAGAACGTTGAAACAAACCAGTTCTTAATTTAGACGCAATTACACACCATGAGAAAATAAAGTAAAAAAGTATAATAACGTCTTAGCTCGCGCATACAATGAATATATCCCCCCAGAAACCACTCATGATGACAGACGAAAAAATAAAACGTTTTCGGACGGTAGAAAATATTAAAATGTCTCTACGAACACGAACATCAGAGCGCTTCAGAAACGTAATTACAGGGGTCTCTCCAACAGAAGATCAACAAGCATGGAAATGTACAGAGGGGTCGCCTGAGAGAAATCATGTTCCTGGGTTGGCACTGAAATACATTAAACTTCCCTTGAACTTCCGCTCATCGCAGAGCTCGAGGCCCGAGAGACTGGACATATGTCATAAACCGGAATGGGATTTTTTGGCGCCGATGTTTTGGCGCCCAAAACTTATAGGTTAGGTAAAGTTAGCTTAGGAATGGCTAGGTTAGGTATGGTTAGGTTAGGTATAGTTAGGTGAGGTACGATTAGGTTAGGTATGTTTGAGAGGTTTAGCCCACAATCACGACATGCATTAAATAAATGACTTTAGTCAATATGGTGTTGACGTTATCTTTTTTAGTATGTGAAAGTTGACGAGCGCATTTTACATATTGTGCGACTATTTCAATGTTATCTTTTAAATATTCATCTAAAATAAAAGGTTTTATAGTAATTTCATCTAGTCCATATATCCTGTTTCAATTTCATGCAATCGGCGCCAAAAAATTGGCACCAATACATCGGCGCAAAAAAAAAATCTGCGCCAAAAAGATCCGGACTCGTCGTAAACACACAGTATCGTTAATACGTGAGGTCGTCACCGCTCTCGTGATATCACTTAGTTATACTGACTAAATGAGGCTTCGAAAACTGCTTTTTTATTCACCGCAAACGATACTCAGAAGCTTATTTACGTATAGCTGAAAACCCGTTTTAATCTAGGACCGATGCATCCAGATAAAAGGCTGTGTCTAGCATTGCTAAATTAGGTATAAAAAATTAAACATTTAGCAGCCATCACAATGCAGTTCTGTGAGCAGAAGTTCACTTTACGTGTCTTCAACTTAAGACATGGCTTGTATTACCCCGTCCTGTACAGAGCCGTAACTGGCCGAAACGCTCTTCCGATACCACGCCGCATTCATCAAACTTTTTCATGGTACATAGCGTAAAATTTGGAGGCGCAATAACTCATACAAACGAATGAGACTTTGATTGGTTGTATCGGTGAAAGACCACTTCGATTTATGGCCGTCGCAGCAAAAAATAGCCACCAAGGCAGAGACCGATTCTTAACACCCCTGACGGTACGTTCTGCGTTAATTGATAACATTATGTAATAAATCGCGCTGGATACGTGTCGATACCAGCACTATACCTGTAACTTGGGTTTTCTGCGAAAATATATCTACATCTATATACGTCGTTATGGCCTGACAGAGGTACATCCCCTCCGTGAACCTTGAAGGTTAGGTGCCAGGACTGGTTCTGCTAATGTCCTATATCAAATATAGGTCTTTATACGGGTTCACAGCATACTAAACTTCTTATTTCAGTAGCGGAACCAGTCCTGGGGACCTACAACGTTACTACAACGTTGGCGGGGCGAAAGCTCATTGTGATGGGGCTGCTACTAGGATTGGTTGGTCAGGGTGGATGGTGGCAGCGCAAAAAAAAAAAATTGGAGCGTTTTACTATCGAGAAGTGGGCCTGAAGCTGGACGTAGATTTATTTTCCTTCAAAATGAGACCAAATTTCCATAATTCTACGGTGTTTACACTACTTTTTTCACTTTTTGAAGATGAGCGGACGTTCAGCTCGAACGTCGTTCAACTTTAACACTTTTCAGTGGTATCATAGCTACTCCTGGTGGTTTATGCCCTAGTTGTGCAAACTTCGACCGGTAGGATCTTCACACTTCGCAGGCTAGATAATGGTCTGGCAGATTTATCACTGTGCTCATGTTTTAATATTTGTGGCCCGCACCATTATAACATGACGGCATAAATAACATAATTATGGGCCCTTGTAGAAACCCACAGCCCGTAGCACAAAACTCTCTCAACAAGTGGAGAAAAAACACTGAAGAGTGTCTCAGCACACACGCACACCGTTGTCTATACAGCCCTTGCATTCACTGAGGACTACAACTACGTCAATGAAACCACAGCAGGTGGCCTCGTTCATCGTTGTTCTGTTCTGAAGAATATACTTCTTTTTCAATATAGTGACTCTTCTATTTAATTTGTGCTACGCTTTGTAGAGAACATAGGAAAAACATCTTTGGTATCGAAAGGAAAGAAATTTAGTAGTATGAAGAAGCAACCGATCCTTTACTGTATTATTTAACAGTGGAATTTTAATATTTCTACTTCAAACCTCATTATCACCCGCGAGCGAAGCAAAGAGCCGTAATACCGTTTTCGTTTACGCTCGTACGTATGTCTGTTTGCTTGTCTGTCCACCCAAAAAGAGGCAGAAGGAGTTCAGTTATCATCACAATATATTTCAGGCAGTCAGGTGGGTTGACTGACATGTGAAATGTGCCAAGACTCTAGAGTAAGTAGGCCACCAAAAATAATGGCGTTGAATTTGTAACTCCTGATCCAGCACTTTCAGTTCCTCCCCCACACCTCCTCCTTACCGTGGATGATGGTCTTATGCCACGAGGCGTTCTAGTTGTACAAAGCATACACTGTGGTCTAATGAGAGAGACTAGGAGCAAGTAGCATACCGCTAGAAACGAGGACCCCATGCACGAGGGACTTCCGATTCCAGATCAACACGATCCACTTAGTAGTCTCGGAAATTATATATACCCGAGTGAAGATTGTAAGTCTTCCATACACACAATGAAAGCGCCGCAAGTTAAATCTGTGCTATGCTAGAGCAATTGGCAGTGCGTAGTTACTACAGGCCAGCCTTTTCTGCTCTGTTGGCGCTGGTCTGGCTGTTGCGTGATATTGTGTTGAGTACCTCTAGGTTCGAGTCCCGGCGCGCCACACTAACTGTAGCAGCGCCGATGCAAAACAAAACGAGAGCCGAGAATACTGCTAGTAAAAACTTAACCGTAATCGCAATCGTGAAAAAAAAATGGACCACCTCGGCAGGCGCTGATTTCTATGACTGAGGCATCAAGGCTTTCGTTCATCGCTGGCAAAAGTGCATTTAGAATGGTGGTGACTACATAAAAATAAATTCAGTAGCACAAAAAGTTGCTAGTTTTCACGGTGCTACATCAGTCTTCGTAGCTCTTCAACTTTTTGAGTTAAAAATAGGAGGAATTCCTTTTGGAACGACCCTGGTAGCAAGGCCGATGCTAAATAAGAGAGCAGAAAATACTGCTAGTAACTCTAAATGTAACCAGGCCGATGCTACATACATAACCATCGTAGGCTATTTCGAAAATGTCAGCTGTCGATACTCAGTGAGTTATGCTAGATCGGTGTAAGTAGAAGAAGGACGAGCTACAGTGTATCAAGAGGACCGCGCTGACGTCACCAAACTGAATTTAACCGGGGCGATGCAAATGAATAGGAAGACGCTGCATCGGCTGATTCAAGCAGAAATAATCATAACACGTTCAATATAAAATACACTAGAAAAAGAGCTCACGAATTAATAAATAGCTGCTGAACTTATAAAATGAATGTCGTACGACCTATACACATAACAAAGCCATGCAATATCGCCAGTTTATATTGTGTTTACCGACGACATCCAGTGAATCTAGTAAAGTCTTCACAAGTAAAACACGAACAAACTGTATCGGAAGGATCTGCTCACGTCATCAAATGACATTTACGCTGTCCAATGTCCATACAAAAAAAGACAAAGGTTGCAAGTATTACAAGAATCTACTGACGTCATCAACTGAAGTGATTAAAATCGATACGACTAATACAATGGCTCGGTACATTGCACGAAACTTGTGACGTCATCAAGAACAGGCCTGCCTGCAACATCAGTAAGGACAAAAACTGTCATTGCAGCGGTTCGTGTAAGTGTCTCGGCCATCAAATAATAACATTTACCACCCATTGTCTTGCTAATAGCAAAGGCAATTTCAGGGCCGAGCATCAATACCTCGGCCGCTTACAGAACAAAGAATTTGGCCACAGACTTCACGGGCGTAGTCGGCTATTGATCGCACCAATTCATTCAGTGCAGTTTAGAATGCTCAGGAAGTGCCTGGTGTGCGTGCGGAAAGGGGAAGTACATGGTGCTAGTATGATATTATTGAGGTATTTCTTTCTATAAAACTAGCTGGAAATGGCTCACTGCTATGTCAGTGGGCGAGTTCTGTGAAGCGACCGCAACGGTAATGTGAAAAAATATAATGTTGGTGAAACGGTTGTCTGAAGCATCGAATCGGTGGGTTTTATTTGAGTAGTTTAGTGCAGAGCAATGAGGTAGTTTTAAATACAAATTGCTGAAAGTCTGTCTGATTCATTGACTATCTGTTAATGGCATAGCGTTGTGTAGTGAGAGTGAGGTACTTCTAACCAAGAGCTAATGATAATGTGCCTAAACGACCAGTAGGCATGGATGGGATAGTTCTCTGGAGTGAAAGTGAACAGGTGATTAGATTAGCTTAAATAGCTGGCAGCAGACGGAAAACCAGGCTCAATCTCAGAGAGAAGCCGAGACTCGCGCGCCAGCCCTCTATAAGCTACTGCCGCTATGTCAAAATCCTTTAGATGCCCGCGGCAATAGAGAAAAACTCAGCCAAGGAGGTGATGTACAAGAACGATTATTTTGAGCAGACTTGCGAGAACTCGGGAACGTTAAGTTAGCTGGGCCATGAAAGACAATGGATTAGGGTGGCCTCTAATGATGTGGCCGTTACGATTTGGTGAGTCTTAGAGGTTAAGTTCGTAGTTGTGGAGAGTGTTGCTCTCAGTGTTTGTCAAGACGATTTTTCAATGCATTAACTGTCTCTGCAGGGACGAATTCAGAGGGAACTCTATTCCAAAACTTCACGATGAGCTACGGAAAAACTGCTGATTCAGGGTAGTTCTTCTAGTTGGGTGTTCATATTTTTGGTCGCTGTTACGGAGGCGATCATCAACGCCTCTATTTAAAAAAATCCCGTTGTAGGCACGTCGTACCGTGGATAAAAGAGACCAGATAGTTTAGAAAATTTCAGTAAGTATTATTAGCTCAGTAAATGTAATAATAAGGAGGTTATAATAGATAAAAGTTGGAGCAAAATATTCCAGACACGTGTAGTCCCACCGACTGAAAACTTCGATATACATCCAAGTCTTCCTAGATAAAACTTATTCATCTCCACAAAAGTTTAAAAACATTTTCGTCTTTTAAGGTGACCGGGAATTCTGCTGGGGTAAGATATAAATTCTTACTAAATAGATATCCCAGTTCATGAAACGCATTACGGCTGCGGTGCATCAATATCAGGGCAGAAAAATGTATCGAACATTAATACAGTATTTTCTAAACAATATTGCTGCTTTACACTTATTAGAATAAAACTTCCCATTTGAAAAACAGCAATTAGTGTATTCATCGGCTACTGCTGGTAAAAATAAACCTATAAGTCAATAACATGAAACATTTCTGACCACTTGGAAGCGTACAAAACGCAATAATGCCGAAACTTACTATATAATAGGTACAAATAAAGCGCTGCAAGAAAAAAGTGCCACAAGTGTCTATTTTATGCTATGAAAAATAATACAATTATCAATCACCAATGACCAGTATCTATTTTATACATACTACGAAGAACAATACAACTATCAATCATCAATGACCAGTATCTATTTAATACTATGAAGAACAATACAACTATCAATCACCAATGACCAGTATCTATTTTATACTATGAAGAACAATACAACTATCAATCACCAATGACTAGTATCTATTTTATATTATGAAGAACAATACAACTATCAATCACCAATGACCCGTATCTATTTTATGCTATGAAGAACAATACAACTATCAATCACCAATGACTAGTATCTATTTTATATTAGGTATGAAGATTAATACAACTATCAATAACCAATGACCAGTATCTATTTTATACTATGAAGAACAATACAACTATCAATCACCAATGACCAGTATCTATTTTATACTATGAAGAACAATACAACTATCAATCACCAATGACCAGTATCTATATTATACTATGAAGAACAATACAACTATCAATCACCAATGTCCAGTATCAATTTTATATGAAGATCAATATAACTATCAATAACCAAAAAGTAAATAAGGCTGCGGATTAAATAACAAAGCCGAACACCCAGCTTCCATTATCGGAAGAACTTAAGCTGCCAAAGAACCGTGGAAAAGCTCCACAAGAGAAAAAAAGGAGGACTCTATATTTCACTGATGACGATAGGATTGCGTGACAAAACTTAATTGCTAAAATAAAAGATCCTTCCTCTGTGGATTACTCTGTATAAGTGCGGGGAATTTTACGTAGCTGCACGAGAGGCAACAGAGAATGTGGCATAACCTTTTAATATTGGGATTATTTCTCCTGCGGTGTGAGGGCTGAGCTTGAAAACGTTTCGTCCCAAGGGCATTCAGTGTACGTACAGAGAAAATGGTATATTGGTTTAAACCTGTGAATTTTTCTGTGGTGTGAGGGCCGAGCGTGAAGACGTTTTATCTCATGAGCATTTATTCCACATACAGAGAACTGGTATAACGCTTTAAACATGGCAATTCTGCCTTGGTTTGCGCGTTGAGCATATAAATAAATTAATAAAGGGCCCCAAGGGCAACCGTTCTGCCGACAGAGGATCTGGAAAAACGGCTTAGAAGTGGCATTTTTCCTGTGAGTGAGAGTCGAAATTGAAAATGCTGTCTTTCAATAGCATTCACAAGGTGCATTATTATTACCTCCGCCAAGGAGGTTATGTTTTCGTCGTGTTTGTCTGTCTGTCTGTTTGTCTATTTTTCTGTCACCAAGATAACTCAAAAAGTTATGAACCGATTTGGATGAAATTTACAACAGGGATTGTTAGGTATATTGGGAGGAACAGATGATTATCTTTTGGTGAAGATATGTCCATCCGCTTGTTTGTTTGTCTGCGTCATTTTTCTCGATGCCATAACTCAAAAAATTATGAATGGATTTTGATGAAATTAACATGAGTTGTTAGGTATATAACAAAGAGTATATGATCAAATTTTGGTAACGGTCCGTTCGTTCGTTCGTTTGTCACTGTTTTTGATTTTATGCTTGTTAGCACAATAACTCAAAAATAATGAATGGATCTTTATGAAATTTATAGGAGTTGTTATTAATGGTAAAAGACATAAACGATCAAATTTTAGTGCAGATCGATTGGTTCATTTGTAGGTTTGACTCATATTTGTCATAACGTTTGTTAACAGTATAACTCAAAAAGTTATGAACGGATCTTCAAAAAAATTGAACAAGCTGTTACTAATACAAAAAGGCACAAATGATTAGATGTTGGAGTTTATGCAAAGAAAATTATGGTTTCGGAGCCAATTTGAATTTTTGCTACCGTTGGCTCACTTGGCGGAGGTATGCGCTCTCAGAGTGCTCTAGTTATTATTATTCACACTTTACCTTTCTCAAAACGTGCATTTTTCCTATGGCGTCAGGCTGAGCTAGAAAATTATATGCCTTTCTGAGCAGCAATCAACTCCTCATGTTTTTTTTTTTTAACCAAATCTAATTTTGTAATTATTGTAGTTGTTGGTGGGAAGAGTAGTGAGTTTTTGGACGTGGTTTCTGGTGTCCCACAAGATAGTGTTCTGAGCCCGTTGTTGCTCATCGTATATACAGCGGACGTATTTGATCTTGTTCATAGTTACTTGTTGGCTACGCTGATGATACGTAGCTGGTTGTTTGCGAGAATCCTTATAATTGGTTGGAGGTTTCAGAATCCATTCAGTGTGATCTGGAAGTGATTAATTCCTGGTGTTCTAGGTGGGGGATGAGGCTAAATGCAGGCAAGACTAAGACCAAGCTCGTGTCTAGGTCTCGTGTCGTGAGACCTATTTTTCCCGCACTCATATTGGATGGTCACTTCCTGTGGTGAATGACTTGGTTATCTTGGGTGTCAATTTTGATCCAAAGTTGATGTTTGAGTCCCACACCCGTTTGGTTGCCTCACGGGCATCGAAGAAAAGTAGTTTTATGCGACGTGCTAGGAGAGCATTTGGTTCAGTAAAGTTGACACGAAACTGTTTTAAGGAGATCAACCCAGTGAAACCCAGTGATTCACGGTAAGATGGTTTATTTTTTCTTTGTTGCTGAAAAAGAGTCCTTAGGTACTGGGAAAGTGTGTCCTAAAATTTTATGGGACTAGGGGCACCAGAAGACCCCTCACCCTCCCAAGAGGGAGCCAAAGAGAGGGGAGCAGAGGGGTCAAATTATCAAATGTGAATCAATTGTTCTGAAATTTTCACATTGTACGTTTTTCTGAAAAAGGAAAACATTTTGCTGACGAAGCAGTTTTCTCTTCATAGGTCAAAATTTGAGCACCTCAAATGAAACAGATATTTGAGGTGGGAAGACTGTATCAGCGATATCTTTGCTACGGAGTGATCACATTGTATATAAGCTGCTACTTTGTTTAAGTTTGTTGGAGTATTTTACTCAAGATGTTACTTCTGCCTGTTTATATAGAAGACCTAAGGATGCCAGCAAGATAGAGGATCAATGAAGAAAAGAAGAAAATTAAGAAGCAAATAAGAGAAGAGGAGATTCCGCACCGGCTTAGAGGCATTAGGCAAACGTATAGGTTATTGCGTGAATTCTTCACGCACGGGTCCACTAGTATATAAAGAATTCAATAAACTGGCAGCTATTGGTGAATTAATTTTCCATCTACCAGCACAATCCAAGAGAATTATTCGCTGTATTGAAAAACTACATTGCAAAATAAACGCCTGTAATGCAGCAGTTTTATTTAATGAAACCTGTATCCGTGAGGGTCTACAACCAATTATTCGCAAAGATACGATGTGTAGACACTATGCAACTGAATACATCCGAAACTGTATGTGGGAACAATTTCCGCCGTTAGAGATGTTTATAGCTACCAGAGTAGAATAATTTTGTGGGGAGAAAGCACGAAGATTAATTCAACGACCCATCATCATCAGATGAATAGACAAATTTTTCTACACACGGATCACTAACGGCGATGACGAAACTCATCAACTTAGTTTGACTGTCGGTAAATTTTTACTACTACCTCCCACTAAAATCCCGTATTTTTGTTGATCCTATTAGGTAGAATAACGCATTCTAGACGTTTTTTCATGAATGACGTTTTCGTCGGAAATGCTTAGTTTTCAAGATATTTGACTTGGACGCTCCAATTGTTTTTCTATGGGAGAAAATTACCGGCGTTATCATAGGCTTGCTAGCGATCTTATAGGAACCTAACCGAACCTAAGCTAACCTAACCTTCCCTAACCCCACCTAACTTTACCTTACTTTACCTAACCTTACCTAACCTTAATTCACCTTATCTAACCTAACCTTATATAACCTAACCTTACATAACCTAACCTTACATAACCTAACCTTACATAACCTAACCTTACATAACCTAACCTTACCTAACCCCAAAAAATATATATATATATATATATATATGTACATAAAAAGAGGTTTTCCATTACACTGTGCGATTGTGGTTATTTTCTCCCATAATAAGCAATGGAAACTTCAGAGTCTAATATCTCAAAAACTAAGCATTTCCGACAAAAATGCCATTCATGAAAAACCTTTTAGAATGCCTTATTTTACCCAAATATGTCAAAAAATACTGGAATCTAGCGAAGGGTAATCGTATTAAATACGAGTCCGTATTGTTTGCAAGTACTAAATTTCATAATGACAACTACCACCGTATACAGCGCCCATCCCTCGAGTTTAGAGAAAAAATTTAGTAAATTGCGAACAAAATTAATCTTCTTACCTGCAGCCATGGAACCAACGTTTTTCCTCATTGATTTTATGCCTATATATGAAAATTTTCTCGCGTTAACGTAAATCTGTAGCATAATGAATTTACAATTACGACTAAAAAGTACCTAGTTGGCTTAAAGCTACACCAATAACTCGTGAGAACAACCCAATTTTGGTACAAGTGCACAAATCCTTCTCCCTGAGTAACATTGATGTTTTTACGGCATAACGCTGCTTTTTGAAAACCAAGATAATACTGCAATTTCTACGAAAATATGTTTGCTGTGAACAGTGAATTATTGATTAATATCAACCTTCACATTGACCTAAAACTTTCTAGTCACCCTGTTATGAAGCTCAAAATGCTATTATAAATTACTAATAATTAAATAAACTCATGAGTATGAAAAAAAAAACTGTTGGAGACTTATAGCTAAGAAAAGACCCGGAGTTCAATCAGGGCAACCGGCAGATTTCAGCCATTGTTCTACGCCAGAGGCCGCATCTGTCATGTAACGAAGGAAGGCGATGACATAGGGGCGCTTTAGTCTCGGTAGGAAGCAGGGAAAATATAGGGTGACGTGACTGCGAGACGCTGATCCTTTTAAAGTGACTGGATGCAAAAATAGTGAATTCGTGACTGTGGGTGGTTATTGTAAGATATTCAAATGCATATGTAAGATGCACAGTGCTGAGCAGTTTGGCGGGAACAGCATTGGTTTCGGGAGACCGTGTTATGGGGCATGGCGAGTACCCAAAAGGGGGGAGGGCAAATGGGGAGACTGCCACTTTAGTAGGGGAGGATTTTGGGGGAAGCACTGGTCAGCGGGATATCTGTTGTGGGGAGATTTGTGAGGCGGCCCAGGACAGAGAAAAATGCGGGCAGGGACTTGAAGCACTTTTTGGCGCGTGATGTCACTGCGAAGTCGTGCGTGTGGCCTTCTCCCGTTTAAAAATGGTGATAAAAATTTATGCATTTTTCGAGTAGAGGTCACTTATGACCCCTTTGCCAAGCGTTGCTGGAGGTGTCTGGATTGGTCACCATATCTGTATCATATTGAGTGGGCTGCTATGACCCTTTGTAATCTGAGTTCTGCATAGCCTTTTATTACCATTATTTAGCAGCGACGGTTGCCGTAGCAGCTATATCAAGAACAACTAATTAGAAGTGGAGAGTGGTAAGTAAATTTTGTGTCATTTGAAGCGGCTTCAGCATTCACTGTGAATTTATGTAAACGAAATATTAAAATGGAATTAAAATTTAACAATAAAGTATTCAGAATAATGGAATATAAAATTGGGAGTGATATCAAGCTCTGAGATAATTGATAAATGCGAAAGTTTGAACAAAGAAAAAAAATTCACAAATACTAGCGAGTGCTGCCTTCTTCCTTACAGGAGGGCGGGCCTCTCGTTTTTCCATACACATGTACCTAGGCTCATACGTCACCGGTCTGCTTGAACTCCAGCTAGAACTGCTGCACTCTGCACCTCAGCGTCTAGCAGCGCACTTGGGCTGTGTGCAAATCATCCAACCTAGCTATAGGAGCACCACAGACACTGCTTATGAAGAGTGAAAAGTTGAAGCCAAATCAAAATACCCTAATGTTTTGTATGATGATTTGCTGTTGTATAAGCGTATAAATCCAGAGGAGTGCCCGTCTTTTGTCTGAATCTGATTTTAGAGTCCAATGTGGTTAGTGAATTTTATGTTTTCTGGAATACTCAATGATCTTCGAATAATAGGTAGATTTTGATCATGCCTTCGATTTCCCTGCAAGTTAGGCTCATCGCCGTCATCTTCCAGGTGAGACACCGTTAATTGCCATGTGCATGTTAAATTTAGGATGTTTTGACATAAGGAGGTTGGCCGTCCTCCAGATGTTTGGTAATGAGCGTTGCCGGTGCGGCGTTGGGATGTGCTATTATATGTGCATATGGTAGGGTTGGTATTCCAATTTCCCTCAGCTTTTCCGAAGTGTTACGCTAAAAAGCGCACGAGGTAACAAGGAAGCAGCGACACCATCATCAGCTTAACCGTGTCGAATTCTGACATATTTCTTTACTGCTACACCTCGCTTAAGTAAATTTTATTTGTTGAAATTCGATAGATTTATGTAACTATTAATTTCCATATATCCCACCTGACGCCACGCACCACTTATATGTTAGAAGTAACGCTCAAACGCCGTAACAAGCCCACTGATCTTTCGGTGAGCAGTCTCTGGCTGGACCCGCTTAGAGCCGCACGTTTCCTCGCTTCTCTTCCTCTCTTCGACTCCCCTCTCTGCCCAGGCCCCTCCCGAGCCTCCTCCAAAAGTTGGCACTGGCGGACCCTGACGATGGCAATGAGCAACGCAACTTTCATCAATTAACGCCCAATACTCAATTATTCCCCAGGTACCACGTTAGACTGGTTATAAGTATGATTTAGGCCAATGCCCCAAATTTAGCTGAAATTGGGCGGATGTATACAAAGAAGAACAAATAAACTGATAAATACCTATTGAAGTTTGTCACAGCGTTTGATTGGACAAAGTCGTACCGAGATGTTATCACAAAAAATAAAAATAGTTGTGTGCAACAAGTACCTGAACGAATGTAAGGCAAATTTTAAACCTGTATTTTATAGGCGATACCTCGATGACACGTTTGTAATTTTTAGCGATCCATCTCATGCTCACCTATTTTTAGACCACATTAATAGTTACCATAGCAACATTAACTTTACAATGGAACGGGGGCACAATCAAAAAATTCCATTTTTAGATCTCGATATCCAAAGAACAAACGAGAAGTTCACTTCATCGGTATACCGCAAACCAACTTTCACTGGGTTAGGTTGTAGTTTTTTAGCTCTTGTCCACTTGTGTACAAACTGAATGCCATCCGTACATTGCTTCATAGAGCATACAGACTTTCTTCATATTACCTTTTTTCGCTTTCCTCTGAAAGAGAATTTTTACAGTCATTTTTCACCAATAATGGATATTCTGCATTTTTATTCGACAAATTTCTCCGCAAGTTTCTTAACAGCGTCTATACATGTAGGAAAGCAACTATGTGCACCGTCGAAAAATGTAAATTGTATCTTTCTCTTCCGTTTATAGGCCATGCATCTACCGAAATGGCCACATACTTCAAGGACAAGCAAGGAAAATTTTATCCACAGATCGCCCCTATATTTGTGTTTAGGAGCTACTATCAAATCCGATCCTTTTTTTAACCACAAACACCGACTGCCTTCTGAGCTGCTGTCGAATGTTGTTTATAAATATAGTTGTGGGATTTGCCACAGTTCCTACATCGGCAGCACTCAGAAGCAGTCAAAAATCAGATTTTACAAGCATTTGGGGCGGTCCTTGAGGACTAACCTGCCCCTAACCGCCCTACATCATTCTTCCCCTAGACAGCATGGTGACAGCACGCATCACCCTCACCCTTTCTCTTTTGATAAATTTTTTATTTTAACTGCTGCTCCAGATGCTAATGTTAAGGTTTTAGAATCCCTTTACATTGCTAAACAGCGACCATCTTTAAACATAGATCAATCTGTCGTACCTCTTTATACAATGAGAATCTATCATTTTTTGCCAATTTTACTCTCAATTCCCATATACTGTAGTTAAAATATTTCACGGTATGAATTTTGCTTTTTTAATTTTACTGATGCATTCAATGATAATGACGAAGTGTCGAAACCAGATGGTCTGAATGCCAATTAGATGATTTTTATTGTTGCCTTAGTGTTTTTATTCCTATTGAGACTTCGGTTCCCAATCAATCGTCCTTTATCTATTGAATGAATTCTAGAAAAAAGTAAATATAGTACACCCATGCAACTGTACTGCAACGCTGTATAAAGCTCATGATAGTTCCATTTAACAAGAGATCAGATTAGCAATGCCATACCTTACGTGTATTTTTCATTTGCCATACATTCTTCGAAAATTTGTTCGCAAACTTTAATAGAAAAAGCAGAGCTGTTACTTTATTGCAACTTTAATCATTCACCAGAGTAAATAAGATTAACTTCAATTTGACAGTGCCGGAAGCTAAACTAGGCTTCTGCGACGGTTCAAAATTCTGTTCAAGAATCCTCCATTTCACTAAATAAAGCGGACACAAAGCAAAAGGTTTTATTCTCTATTCCTATTGACGCGTGAAACAGAACGTTGAAACAACCTACGTATAAAAAATTGCAGCAAAAATTCGTTCGTTTTTCAAACAAGAATTTGTATTTAAGGGCCGGGTTCGACTGGACAATGAAATTAAGCGCATGAGACTTGACTTGTATGAATCTTCACACAGGTAGCTTGACTTCGACTTGTTGATTAACACCCGCGAGCGAAGCGAAGAGCGGTGATAATGTTTTTACTGAAAATTTAAGTTTATATATTTGTTTGTTTGTCTGCCTGTCCACCCAATAAGTGGTCGAAGGAGTTGAGCAATGTTCAAAATTTTTCGTATTGAATTTGGTGGCTTGACCTAGAAGTGACCCATGCCAAAAAACTAGATCTAGCTGGCCATTAAAATGACTGCGCAGAATTTGCCTGCACCTCAGAAGATTGTCTTACCCCACGAGGCGTTCTATTTTTTCCTGTGTTTTTATTGATGCTCTACTCTCTGGGATCGGGTTGTGACCTAACATTGTTCGTCAAAAATGACTGCGTTGAATTAGCCCGGAAATTTCATTCTGCTCAACCACCTAATCGGGCTCCTTCTAACCCCTGTAACACAATTCAAAAGGATGATGCCAAAGTTCCTATCTGCATTACTAGCCAAATCAAGTCAATTGGGTTGGTTTAGATTGAGTTTGCCGGCCCATTCGAACACGACCTAACACTACTGACTTACCAGTTACATGTCTATTATCGCTAGTGTGGTAGTCTAAAGCAGAATTTCAAAGGCAACCTTAAAAAAAAAAGATAAAATAAGGCGTTTGTGAGAGGATAACGGGCCTGTTGGCAGAAGCATTTTTATACCGCCAATCATGGCTAAGAGGCTATCGCCGGAGTACCTTAAGAGGGGCAGCTGTTTGTTCTTTCAAACAGAAGACCTGAGCTCGATATGCTTACAGAAGATTAGGACTTCCCTCCCCCTTACTCTTCTTGGCAACACCGAGATGAAACTTTCCTTTTACCGAATTAATACTCCAACTTACAAAACTGAATTAAGGAGGCCATACGTGCGTAAAGCAAACCGAGCATGAAAAAGAAATATACTGAAATGCAAATACCTATCTACCTATAATACAGGGTGTTTGAAAAAATTTGATATCATTCTGTAGAGTAAAAACTACCAGGTCTCGTTCAATCGACTTCAAATTTCTACAGTGTGTGTGTGTGTGTGTGTGTGTGTGTGTGTGTGTGTGTGTGTGTGTGTGTGGATATAAATGAAAACTTTATGTATTGATTAGTCGTATCTATGCTACGGGTGTTCCTCCATTAAAGTTCATCAAAACGCTGCATCTAGCATTCCATCTCAAATGATATCAAATTTATAGATACACCTAGCACTCTAAATATCTTTGAACTTCATTTATTTATTAATTTACCTGCTTGCCTCGGGGAAATCTTAGAGTCCTCCGTACAAAGTATGTTATCGTTCAGGAGCAAGGAGCTTCAATGGGAGGAGTACGCGCAAGCCTTCCCTGGGCGAGTAAACACATGGCTTTGTGTTTACTCTTAAACTGGCTGAAGTGGCAGTGGTCAGCACATATAGTTAAGGAAGATACAGACAGGCAGTTCTTCAATATTTTTGCCAGACAATCGTGTCTGAAGATTTATATCCCACCGCTCACTTTGTTACTTTCATCATAAGCTGGTATACAGGATACAAGTTTCCTTTACATAGGTACTACCATCCGCTGGAATTTTGGGCTGCAAAAATTTGAGCTCAGGACTCATTCCT
>LQNS02020119.1:551643-587946 GCA_001587735.2 Parhyale hawaiensis | reverse complement strand
ATTTAGTAAATCTAGCTCATATTCTGTTTGCATGGTATCCAAAGAAGCGAACAGTGTTCTGGCCTAGGCTGTCGCTGGTGGAATTTACAACAGTTTCCATCTTATACCGTTCTGCGCCTCTCCTTCTCCCACCCGTCGCTACAGGCTTGTGTGAGGCACGCTTCCACGTGTCTCTACGTGTTCCCTCTCACACACATTGTGAAAATAAATTTTCCTCTGCACACAGACGACGACTACTCAGTCCATTTCTGGTCTCCCTATCCATGCTAAAAGAATCTTCCCCAGAAAAAAATCCCTGTGCACAAAGACCAATACTGAACTCGATTCTGCCCCTCACGAGGCAGAGGATGGGCCATAGGGTTAGGTTAGGTTAGTTAGGTTCGCCCATCCTGTGTTACGGGGCTTTCAACCCAATGGGGAGCTCTTATAGGTTACCTCAGCCATTAGCTAGACCTTTGGGACGTCTGTCTCCTGTTCTTTTCCGACTTGCTGTTCCCATGCGCGTCGATCCTGTGTAGGAACACCTTCGTGCATGGGTTTCCCGTTTCTATCGGCATACTGTATGTCCCTTGCTCTTTCCTGTGGGACATCGTTGCGCTCGAACACGGAGGCTTAAACTTTCTGACTATAACTAACTGAACTAGATTTTGATTTACGCTTCCTTATTAAAAAAATATCTTCTTAGTGAAAACGCAAATCCTTATATACGTAAAGACCAGCGCTGGGCTCGATTGTGGTTCATCTTTGCTAAAAAAATCTACTTTAGTAAAAACAAAATTTAATCTCCCTTGCAGATGGACTAGTATTGAGGACACTTCTACTGTAGCTTATCTTTACTTTTTGCAGAGAAAACCTTCCCCCGTGAAAACAAATTTCTCCCACACTCAAGTCAAACCGGTTTCCGCTCCTGGCTTATCTTTCATTCTTCAAAGAAATCCCCCTCCTTTCCGTACGCACACCAGTACTGTACACGCTTCCGGTTTATCTCTCCTTGTTAAAAGAAAATACGACAGACCCTCCTGCCATCGACTTTATTGATCAGCTATTGTGTGCAACATGGGGGCCAGCCACCCCTACCTCGGGCCCCGGGCAAAGAAATTCACACCTGCGCAAACAGCTTGGTTTTTCTTCATTATAATGCCGCACGTTAGAAAACTGCTACAATGCACTAGTGTACTCTGCTCTCAAAACTGATGGCAGAGACTTGGTGCTGACGTAAGCATTGATGTTTCGAGTAGACAAAACACTTACGCCAATATATCCATCGTTTTTCAGAGACAGTCCTGATACGAAATACGTACACCTACCACACATATGCGATCTGACTTTAATTACTCATTAATATACGTATGCATATATCTACATTTATCTGAATGTACTATATATTCCTTAATGAACAATGCAATTTCCTTCAATTAAGGAACAACCACAATAATACTGCAACAAAACTGCGAGCTAATGATATTAGGAAAGAAACTCAAAATGTTTTGTATCAAATATCAATGAGGGGAGAGTAACAAAATGGAAAATAAGATGCCGGCGAAGGTCCTGAAAAAACGTATACGTCAACTTTATTTTTACGGTATCAATAGAACATTCTACACCCCAATACTGAGTACTATGTTAGTACTAATCCAATAGCTGTTCGGGTGGCAGTTAACACCACATGTCTCAAATTAAAAAAAAAAACTTTCTATCTAAAGACGAAAAATTTTAAGTAATTCTTTCATTTGTGCAGAAAACTGTAGCTGCACATACGGGCTTTTCTCCACGATCACAGAATATTTGTCGTAATTATAACTTTCTCGAAAGATAACAACAACGAAACACGGAAGGAAGTCACCGCTCGTTATGCTTTACTACCAGAATACTTGGACCGTGAAAGTTTGAGTGGAAATAAGCGAGTGCGGCGGAGTAGCTGCCGCTGTTTGTCAACGTTTTACAAACCATGAAACTTTCGCTAGGAAAATAATCGAAAGTGGAACTGGAGATTCTCTTTGTACTGCGGCGTAGTTTTACCAATAACGAATAGGGTCCATGGAATTTTCGATAGGAAAATAACCGAAGGTGAAGGTTCCCTCGTTATTATTTTACCAACTACGAAGATATGCAGGTACCACAAAACTTGAAAAGAGTTCGATACGTCATCATTGTAATAGCCATGAAAAGATATCACAAAATATAAAAAAATAGAACGCGGAAGTGAGGTTTGTTTATCGTCATATTTTTCCAACTACGAATAGGTAGGTACCGCAGTGTTTGGAAGTGCATTACCGTTCGCCATTACTGTACCAACTATGAATAGGGCCGGCAACAGTTTCCAAAAGAAAATAACCGAACACTGAAATAACCGAACACTGAAGCGAGTCTCCACACAATACTTTCGCTGAGATATGAAGCAATAACATGCAACGATTATAGCCTCTTACTTGCGGTTATTAAGATAAAGAGAGTTTTCCATCTTTTCTGACAAACTGACAGCAGTTTTGCCGTATATTTACGGTAAATAAAATATCAGATACAGCAGCACGCGATGTTTGTACTCTCTTTGTTCTTGGCTCCATATGCTAGCTGCGTAAAGTTTTCTAAGCTATCAGCCATTCTGTAAGTTCGTTAGTGTAACTAACCGTAAATAAAATGCAAGACAATGACTTCTGTTTGAGGTTATAAATATGGAAGTTTTTTTTTTATTTCTCTAGGGCAAGGGCAATTAATAGCAAATACCTTTTTAGCAAATGAAACAAAATACTCAATCACACAGCCAGGAGGGTACACGACAATCAAAACTGACGGCAAAAACATGACGATGATGATAATTCTTTATTGACAAAACTTCTGTAGCTAATTTGGTAAGTCAATTTCGATTTTTTTTTTTTCATTCACGAAAGTTGTCAGAGAATAACTTTGGCCAAATTCTTTAAAACGGAATGGGGATAGCACGGTGTTAAAGCATGGGTCAATAGTTTAACTCTCGGATCAACGTTTCAGGGTAGTACATTGGCATTAAGTCTTGGAAAGTTCAAAATCGGTCAACTATAGCCCTCTGACAGCGCATACCTCCGCTAAGCAAAGCAACATTATATCGATGATGAAATTTAATACAACAGTTAGAGTTGTTGTTGAAAGGAAATGTATATAGTGCTCGTACAAATAATGAGATTAGATACTGATGGAGGTGTACTTAAGTGTACCGTGCTCACACGTCGTGTATTATAGGAGTAATTCGAATTGTAGCCTAAACTGTTAATTCATGAACACGAGCATGAACTTTCAAGAAACGCAGATTCAAAATTTTCGCCGTCATGTCGTACGTCCAGGCTCGCTAACTGCGGAGCCTGCTATCTATGAAACACTCTCACGTCTCCAGCTACATGTATTGCAGTTCGCAAATCAGTGCGTGTATATCAGAGGCGAAGTTTGTAGATAAGTGACACAGTGTTGATAAAACTTTTTTCACTTACCCATCCTGCTATTCGATTTATTGCTGCGAAAGTTTTTGTCATTTGTATAGGCTCCGGATAAAAGCCCTCTAGCAACGGATGTCCTTGTCGGCTTTATGCTGTTCTGCTGAATATTTAAGTTAGCTTAATAGTGCGTGCAACTGCGGTGTTCTCTTTTGAAAGTAAGGGATGTCAGTGACCCTTTATCCAGACCTACAGAAGTTGTACGTTAGCCTAATGGTTTTTGCAACAGCATTGCTCTTCGCTGTAAGTCACGATGACAGTGACGCCTTATCTAGATCTGCAGAATTTGTAAGTTACGTTAGCCTAATGCGGGCATTATACGCAGTAGAGAGCGACAGCTGCGCACGCGGTACACGTTCTTGTCACACCCTTCTCCCGGAGGCTCCGTTCACTATCGCCAGCCTCCAGCCTGTTAACACTGAGCCTCATGCAGCGCGTCAGCGTAGCCAAGTACGAGGGTATCTTCTCGTTGGGATTTTTCCCACGATCTCGGTATCTGCCGTACTCTTGGAAAACGTCCGAAAAATAAATGAAATCATGGATATATGCGATCTATGTATCTTAATTGCTATATTTAAATTACGAATAATTGGGAAAGGTGACCGTTAACACCTGTTACACTCAGAGAGTGCAAATGACTCGATTAATGTCAACTCGCTTCAAACACACAAAAAGACCAACCGATCATCACCAAATATTGATCATTTATATATTTTGACATTTCTGAAGGTGAGTTGATGTCATTCAACTCAAAGCATTCACTCATCCACTCCTTCGAAAGTTTTGTAGCTTCGTAGTCAGCACAATTATATGTAGGTACGTCACAAAAAGTATTAAAATGTTGACCGTCGGATCAGTTTCCTCTGTAAGTGTCACAATAATCAAGTTACGGATGTCTCTTCACTTTCGGAGTGAAATAAAGCGGAGAAAAGAACTCACTTTTCTGCTATTTCTGAAAAACAGTAACTCATTCGGACAAGTGGATGAGGGAACGTGTTTATCTCAATGACTTTTGAACTCGCACTAACAATTTCCGTAAATTTCATGAAGATCCGTTTGAGTTATTTCGCTAACAAACAGATCACGAGAACTTCGCCATTTGTTCTTCGTGTTATACTTAACAAATTATGTAAATTTCGTAGAAATCAGTCCATAACTTTTTGAGTTGTGGTACTAAGAAAAAAGAGGCAGAGAAACAAACTGGTAACAGACAAAAAGACAGACAGACGAACTTGGCAAAACCATAGCCTCCTAGGTAGTAACTACATATATAAAAAAAATCGTGGACGGTGTGAGCTGCAGGCCTGTTAGTGTATTATACTAACAAAGAATAATCTTTGATAGGGACAATCAAGCGTTTAATAGTATGATTTCAACTAAAAAAACTGGAGTTCTGGACACTCGTAGTCCGCAGAACAGCACATCACGCGACGACTCTCGGGCACGTACTGAGCTCCGAAAAGACGTCACCCCAGGGGGCGCGAAGTTATGACAAAGACCAGCGTGTCCACCACAATAGCGCCGTTTCCGCTTTGTTACGGAAGACTGTTAGGAAACCAGGTGGTTAAAGTTATCAAAATAAGTCATTTCCCTTTAGCCATTTTCATTTCCCCATTAGCCATGTCCCATTTCACCATTAGCCACTGCCCAATTCCCCATTAGCCATATTCCATTTTTCACATCAGCCATTTCTCAAGAAGATTCCGCAAACAGCAAAAGAATTAAAAGAACCGCAAAGATGTAAGCAGTAGTGGTAAGAGCTATTTAAATTAAACCTTGAGATAAGTATTGCAAGATAAGACCAGTACTTATCAAACAACAGAAATAATTGCTTCCAGTATTATTCGCGCAATTTTCAGAAACAGCGTTACAAACTTAAGAGCAAGACACAATACATGCAACTCGTCAAACAGTAATTAACTCATCACTTCTGACACCAGAGAAAATTTCTGGAGCGCTGTTCTAACATGGTAACAATTCCAATTGTCTTTGCTTTAAACTAATAACAAGTTCGTGCATTAAAAAAAAAAAGCAACAAATTGACTCTACATGCCGGCATAGCGTGCTGCTGAAGTTAACGAACGAGTGACCAAAAAAAAATACCACTCCGCCATTAAAATCTCATAAATCAGACAATTAAAGCAACAAAATGATTTCCCAAGCATAGCGTGCTGCGGAAGGCGGCCAACGAGCGATAAGAAAAAAATCTCACTTTCCACGACAAAAACGGCAAAATGCCGCACCACTTTTTGCGATGAAAATCTCTTAATGCCAATTTTGCCAGACCCGACCTGGCCTCAATGAAACAATCATCACGCGCGCCGATCTGATCAATGAGCGATTATTGCAAAATTGCTGTGCGAAGCAGAAGGTCATCAACGTCGTCTGTTTTTTAAGCTAGCCGACAATTTTGAACATTTTCAATGGTAAAATATATATATGTATTGCTTTATTCATTTATATTATAAATTGTAAGCCTTAGTCCATTTTAATGCTTATGTGCCAGTGAATTCAGTTTTTTTATGGATTGCCGAATGAATTGCACGTTTTAGAAATATTCTATGTATGTTTAGGCAGTAAATTTCGTGCTTCGTAGGCTAAATCATTATGAAATTGTGCTCATATTAAAAACAGATATTACTGGTAAACTTTCAGCTTTGTATCATTAAATCTACCTATATACTGCAAGAAAAAATTAAATCCGTAAACTTTCAGAGACTGTGATGGCAGCGGAAATGTCAATAAAGGACCGTTTAATTTTCTAGTGGTCAAGTAAACAATAGAACGCGTCAAGATTCAAAGTTCCTGTTTGCTATGCTCAAGTAAAGAATCGTAACGGTATCGACGCCTTGACCGATTGCATTTGAGATGACGTGATGAGGTTCAATCAGTTGTGTCACATTCAATATAATGCAGTTCTAGTTTACTGGTGCAATATTGTAATAATAAACCCATCAATATTTTCATATGAATGTCTATGTATATATATATATATACATATGCATAAGTGTATTTACAATAATTCTACATCTGTTTACTACTGTACTGTAGTCTAAAGAGCAAGTAGGTATAATTCATACAGTGTTTAAAATAAAATATTTGTGCGTGTGTGTTCTGAATAAAGTGCTTATCAGAAAAATGATTCCCTATTCTGTTTAAATAAAACACAATATCTCTGGTGTTATACTGGTCAAATCGTATTTAATTTAAATGAAAAATTATTTCAACCTGAACCATAAGTTAAAAAAAAAACATTGTAATGATCCTCACAAGAAACAAACTAAATTGCCTACGAGGTCCTACTCTGCACGTCGGGCAGGAATGGCAGTTGATACGGTGGTACGACGTGGTACCTACGAAATAAGTATAAGCAGCGTGTGTCGGTGTTTTGGTGTGCGTCGGTGTGTGTGTTTAGGTGTGTGTCGGTGGCCTTCAAGAAATTCCGGAACTTTTCCTGTAAAGGGAAGATCGGTGCTTTCCCATGAGATTTATGGAATTTCCTCAGTTAAATTTACGGGTTTTTATTACAGTCTACTAACATTCAAATCTTTTATTCCGGCTCTTTATTAGTAGAACCCATATTTAGAGCTTGCTATTGCGAAGCGAAAGAGGTGTTGGGTAGGCGACAGTATGGTGTATCTCTGTGTGTTCTGTCCCGGGGATGATGACTGAATCAGTGCATTGAAAGCGTTATCGTCTGAAAGACGTTGTTTTAGTTCTATGTTACGGGCTGGGCGGTATATTTCGCCTAAAATTCTACATGATCTTTTCTTTTTTTGCTGTGCCCAACATTAGAAAAGTTAGAGTCTTCCTTCGTAATTAATAAATGAACCTGAATTCGCTGTTCGTCCCAGTCTTACGCTGTAGAGTACAGTGGGGTAAAATATTGCGTCCCAGGCCAGCCGATCCAATACTGAACGATAAAGTGCATAGCAACCCGTTCTGTACAATCCTTTTCGTCACACAGCCAAGCGTTGTTAAACCAAGTCCAATGGAATAAATTTTTTGTCGTGATAGAGTACTGTATGTTAGCCCTTTCTTTTTCATTCATTCATTTACTAACTTACATATATATGTATATAACGTTTTCATCTAGTGTTATTCTTACTAGAGTAACAAAGTAATTAATACAGACAGGGTTAAATAAAATAATGCAATAAGTTCCGCGTTCCAATACACTTGAGCAGTGTTAGAGAGAGAGAATACGCGTTGCCTTACACTCAAGCACAGGTATCCGAAGCTCATAGAATAAAATCCATATTGCAGTACAGTCAAGAACTGTTATAAAGACAACAGAATGCACAGCAATCAAAAACACCGGATATGGCCGAGCTAGTATCGGGTAGATATAAATTGGATGAATAGTCAATATCAATACGACGGAGCATTTACTACTCACCCTGTCATTACACAGCACCGATAGGCTCATCACCCATTAGGGTGTCTAATGCTATTCTATAAGTACCAATATACCGACACATCCCGAGCGCAACCGTGAAACTATGTCATTCCCCTCTATTATGACACCCGATAATCCGTAGTGGAGACAAACGAGTCTACAGATCCTAAACGCTCATAAAACTGGAGGTTCTATAGGTAGGTAGGTAGGATTGGTAGGTAGGTTTGGACCCTTTCAGTAGAGTCTTCTACATTGAAAACATTAGGATCTAATGAAAAATACGGATAAAATTTACTATTATGACATGCAGGAAGTGGGAGGGAGACAGATCTGATACGGAAATAAATTCAAACGAATGGCGGTAATCAGGTAAAAATAGACCTACATGACTATTATTAGATAATGATTGAATTCATATAAGTTTATTTTTACCTTGACGCGTGCGTTTGCTTAAATTTCTATTTTACTGTTCTCTTGGCCGTTAATTTTCTTACTGCTTTTTTCTACATCTTTAATCAATCAAAATATGAAATTTAGCGTTCTACATCTATATAGAAAAAGAACCTGTAAATAAGGAACCATTAATTTCAAACCTGATGTGCTTGTTGATAGATGTACTAATGAGTAAGTATAGCAATGACTGTGTGCCACTCCTCTACGAATATAAATGCCAGTAATCAGTAGCTGAACAAATACGCGAATAGAGGCTTCATTTACTGTTATCAAACCCCGACGAAAAAGTTGAATTACTACTTATGTTTCAAAACCCGATAATTTTTACATCAGTCAGTGACTGAACACAGCCTTTGTCTCCTGTGATGAAGGCCTCACCACAGTACTGAAATTGTCCCTCAGACAGCAGATATTTTTGTGTCGTTGAATAAAAACTAAATATTGGCTTCGACTTAAATGCAGCGCCGGGCACCATAACTTCCGCGCTGGGGGTAAAAACAGTGCATTCTCGAAACGAAATGACTGGGATTGTCCCGCACTACATCTATGATGTAGTACCTAACTCTCAACGCACCGAGCAATAGTATTATGACAAATATAACATGAAGTAACAGTAAAAATAGCGGAATTGTAACCCACAAAATAAAAGCAGGAAAAGTAACAAAAATGTAGCCCACATAATAAGAGAGAACAATGAGGGCAGATAATTGCAGAACAAAACAGCCAATATGGCAAAAAATTATAAAATACAGCAGAAAATATTACAAGTCATGGCTGGGCAGAAAAATGAAAAACATAAATTTAACAACCCATAGAAGTGATCGAAACAGTGGAACGTATATCTATGCCGGGCAAAAGCTCAGTAAGGCACTATACTTCGTTTCGACTAAGTACTAAGTGCGTTTCAGCAAGGTAACGAAATGTCGTCAGTATTTGATATAAAAAATATAAAAAACGTTACTACCCATGATTTAAGCATACACATGTGCGCAGACAAAGAAGAGCAATATAATTCAAGAGAAGATAATACTGTTTTGGTTTCCAAACAACCACGAACTCTGTATACGCTTCAGTAACTTTCACAATATACACAACCTTCCCTGGCGCCGTTTCTGACATCTAACAGCAAACTCTACGTCTGAAAACCTATCTACACAGCACTGGTTTGGTACTTGTTCGGATACCAACAGGAAACTCAGTTTTTTAGTACAGAGTAACTCTTCTTATAGCAAAAAGTTGTTTCGGTATTTTTTCCAGATATCTAACACGAATCGATCACTAGAGTAGCTCTTGTGTAAGTACAATATTTTTTTTTTTTTTTGTTTTGCTGTTTTTTTTTAGATATTTAACAGGAATGGTGCTAAGATAAATGCTGCATATACATATATGCACAATATTATTGAGCAACTCCTGTACAAATGCTGGATTAGCAATTTTCCGCAGGCATTTAAGAGGAAACTTCACGCAAGAAAAACCTTTGTGTACAACACCGTTTTGGTGCTTTTCCGCATATTCACCAGAAGTGTAGCTGGCGTGAGAATAAGTACTTCCCTCGCACTGCAGTTTCTGCGACCTTTTAACACCCGTCATTAGAGCTTGGAGAAAATGATGCTTCTCTCACGGAAGAAGTCGTGCGAGTCTTGCTGGCTTTATTTCTTCCTGGTCACGTTAGTGCGTGAGCAAGACAATAAACACTTTTCTCAAACTCCCGTCGTATTTTAGTCACCTTTGAACCTGGACACAAGGGTCAACCTTGAACTGTCTAACCTTCGAAGATTTTGCCTGGCGTGAGCTATGTAGTTACACAAAGGACATTCTTTCTCGTTCATGGTTTCATGAAAATGACAGTATAGCTATATATGAGTTTGGACACCTTAATTCTGTCATATTGAGGGGTTGGTCTCATTTGCTGGTGGACACACTATGCAAAGTTGGCTCTACATGAAATTCTAAAATTAATGTGGAAGAGATAATAAACTCATTTTTCTCGCAACTGGGGAAAATCAATTTGTTCGTCTACGGGTAAAACAATAAACTCATATTTTCACAACTTGAAAAATCAGCAAGTACTTATGTAATATTCAGTGTGGTGAACATGTTCCTCCGCATATGAAGATGATTAGCTACTCAGCTTTTCGCACAAGTGGAAAAAGTCAGCAAGCTGGCGCAATATATTTAATGTTCGGAACATAAAATTACTGGCAAAGTATTAACTTTGATTTTTCCACATGTTAAAAAAATTACTTTGAAGACATTAAACATGGAAGGTTGTGGCTCTGGTCTTCTGCATATCAGATAAGGAATTCAAATTATCACTACTATAGAGAAAGAAACATAGTTAGGCTGCTATTATGAACTTGATATTGCAGTCGCTGTAGTTTACATGCCAAGCAAGAAAGCTTTGTTTAGCAGGTTGGGAATCCAACCAACATATATTTTCAAACGGTATGTATGGGTGTCTCTGTATGAACAAGACTCTGATGTTCGCCATCATTGCGCACACACACACATGCAGTCATTAGCCTACATTAAGCCGAAAACTAATTTTGGAACACACAAAAAATAATTCGGTATAAAGTTTTATAGGCTCAACTGCATTGTTTCCAAAGGCGACCGTCGCCCATGGGACAAGAACATTGAGAAGTATATAAATTGAAAGTAGAAACACGTTGTTATTGCGTGCTAAAAGGCGGCATTATCGCTAAAAATACGTACTTCAGACTCGCCCACCAAGCAATGGGAAGAGAAGTCAAGAGAGAAAACACCAGCACAAGAACGTTGAAACAAACCAGTTCTTAATTTAGACGCAATTACACACCATGAGAAAATAAAGTAAAAAAGTATAATAACGTCTTAGCTCGCGCATACAATGAATATATCCCCCCAGAAACCACTCATGATGACAGACGAAAAAATAAAACGTTTTCGGACGGTAGAAAATATTAAAATGTCTCTACGAACACGAACATCAGAGCGCTTCAGAAACGTAATTACAGGGGTCTCTCCAACAGAAGATCAACAAGCATGGAAATGTACAGAGGGGTCGCCTGAGAGAAATCATGTTCCTGGGTTGGCACTGAAATACATTAAACTTCCCTTGAACTTCCGCTCATCGCAGAGCTCGAGGCCCGAGAGACTGGACATATGTCATAAACCGGAATGGGATTTTTTGGCGCCGATGTTTTGGCGCCCAAAACTTATAGGTTAGGTAAAGTTAGCTTAGGAATGGCTAGGTTAGGTATGGTTAGGTTAGGTATAGTTAGGTGAGGTACGATTAGGTTAGGTATGTTTGAGAGGTTTAGCCCACAATCACGACATGCATTAAATAAATGACTTTAGTCAATATGGTGTTGACGTTATCTTTTTTAGTATGTGAAAGTTGACGAGCGCATTTTACATATTGTGCGACTATTTCAATGTTATCTTTTAAATATTCATCTAAAATAAAAGGTTTTATAGTAATTTCATCTAGTCCATATATCCTGTTTCAATTTCATGCAATCGGCGCCAAAAAATTGGCACCAATACATCGGCGCAAAAAAAAAATCTGCGCCAAAAAGATCCGGACTCGTCGTAAACACACAGTATCGTTAATACGTGAGGTCGTCACCGCTCTCGTGATATCACTTAGTTATACTGACTAAATGAGGCTTCGAAAACTGCTTTTTTATTCACCGCAAACGATACTCAGAAGCTTATTTACGTATAGCTGAAAACCCGTTTTAATCTAGGACCGATGCATCCAGATAAAAGGCTGTGTCTAGCATTGCTAAATTAGGTATAAAAAATTAAACATTTAGCAGCCATCACAATGCAGTTCTGTGAGCAGAAGTTCACTTTACGTGTCTTCAACTTAAGACATGGCTTGTATTACCCCGTCCTGTACAGAGCCGTAACTGGCCGAAACGCTCTTCCGATACCACGCCGCATTCATCAAACTTTTTCATGGTACATAGCGTAAAATTTGGAGGCGCAATAACTCATACAAACGAATGAGACTTTGATTGGTTGTATCGGTGAAAGACCACTTCGATTTATGGCCGTCGCAGCAAAAAATAGCCACCAAGGCAGAGACCGATTCTTAACACCCCTGACGGTACGTTCTGCGTTAATTGATAACATTATGTAATAAATCGCGCTGGATACGTGTCGATACCAGCACTATACCTGTAACTTGGGTTTTCTGCGAAAATATATCTACATCTATATACGTCGTTATGGCCTGACAGAGGTACATCCCCTCCGTGAACCTTGAAGGTTAGGTGCCAGGACTGGTTCTGCTAATGTCCTATATCAAATATAGGTCTTTATACGGGTTCACAGCATACTAAACTTCTTATTTCAGTAGCGGAACCAGTCCTGGGGACCTACAACGTTACTACAACGTTGGCGGGGCGAAAGCTCATTGTGATGGGGCTGCTACTAGGATTGGTTGGTCAGGGTGGATGGTGGCAGCGCAAAAAAAAAAAATTGGAGCGTTTTACTATCGAGAAGTGGGCCTGAAGCTGGACGTAGATTTATTTTCCTTCAAAATGAGACCAAATTTCCATAATTCTACGGTGTTTACACTACTTTTTTCACTTTTTGAAGATGAGCGGACGTTCAGCTCGAACGTCGTTCAACTTTAACACTTTTCAGTGGTATCATAGCTACTCCTGGTGGTTTATGCCCTAGTTGTGCAAACTTCGACCGGTAGGATCTTCACACTTCGCAGGCTAGATAATGGTCTGGCAGATTTATCACTGTGCTCATGTTTTAATATTTGTGGCCCGCACCATTATAACATGACGGCATAAATAACATAATTATGGGCCCTTGTAGAAACCCACAGCCCGTAGCACAAAACTCTCTCAACAAGTGGAGAAAAAACACTGAAGAGTGTCTCAGCACACACGCACACCGTTGTCTATACAGCCCTTGCATTCACTGAGGACTACAACTACGTCAATGAAACCACAGCAGGTGGCCTCGTTCATCGTTGTTCTGTTCTGAAGAATATACTTCTTTTTCAATATAGTGACTCTTCTATTTAATTTGTGCTACGCTTTGTAGAGAACATAGGAAAAACATCTTTGGTATCGAAAGGAAAGAAATTTAGTAGTATGAAGAAGCAACCGATCCTTTACTGTATTATTTAACAGTGGAATTTTAATATTTCTACTTCAAACCTCATTATCACCCGCGAGCGAAGCAAAGAGCCGTAATACCGTTTTCGTTTACGCTCGTACGTATGTCTGTTTGCTTGTCTGTCCACCCAAAAAGAGGCAGAAGGAGTTCAGTTATCATCACAATATATTTCAGGCAGTCAGGTGGGTTGACTGACATGTGAAATGTGCCAAGACTCTAGAGTAAGTAGGCCACCAAAAATAATGGCGTTGAATTTGTAACTCCTGATCAAGCACTTTCAGTTCCTCCCCCCACCTCCTCCTTACCGCGGATGATGGTCTTACGCCACGAGGCGTTCTAGTTGTACAAAGAATACACTATGGTCTAATGAGAGAGACTAGGAGCAAGTAGCATACCGCTAGAAACGAGGACCCCATGCACGAGGGACTTTCGATTCCAGATCAACACGATCCACTTAGTAGTCTCGGAAATTATATATACCCGAGTGAAGATTGTAAGTCTTCCATACACACAACGAAAGCGCCGCAAATTAAATCCCGGCTATGCTAGAGCAAGGCAGTGCTTTGCAGTGCGTAGTTACTACAGGCCAGCCTTTTCTGCTCTGTCGGCGCTGGTCTGGCTGTTGCGCGATATTGTGCTGAGTACCTATAGGTTCGAGTCCCGGCGCGCCACACTAACGCTAACTGTAGCAGCGCCGCTGCTAAACAACATTAGAGTAGAGAATACTGCTAGTAAATCTAAATGAAACAAGGCCGCATTACATTGGCAGCGTTTCCCCGACAATTAAACCGTAATCGCAGTCGTGAAAAAATGGACCACCTCGGCAGGCGCTGATTTTTGCGACCGAGGCATCAAGGCTTTCGTTCATCGCTGGCAAAAGTGCACTTAGAATGGTGGTGACTACATAAAAAATAAATTCTGGAGCACAAAAGGTTACCCGTTTTCACGGTGCTACATCAGTCTTCATTGCTCTTCAACTTTTTGAGTCAAAAATAGGAGGCATTCCTTTTGGAACGACCCTGGTAGCAAGGCCGATGCTAAATAAGAGAGCAGAAAATACTGCTAGTAACTCTAAATGTAGCCAGGCCGATGCTACATAATCAGCGTAGGCTATTTCGAAAATGTTAGCTGTCGATACTAAGTGAATTATGCAAGATCGGTGTAAGTAGAAAAAGGACAAGCTTCAGTGTATCAGGAGGGCAGCGCTGACGTCACCAAATTGAATTTAACCAGGGCGATACAAATCAATAGGAAGAAACTGCATCGGCTGATTCAAGTAGAAATAATCGTAACACGTTCAATAGAAAATATAGTAGAAAAAGAGCTCATGAATTAATAAATAGCTGTTGACCTTATAAAATGAATGTCGTATGACCTATACACATATAACAAAGCCATGCAATATCACCAGTTTATACTGTATTTACCGACGACATCCAGTGAAATTAGTAAAGTTGATGCAAGTAAAACTCGAACAAACTGTATCGGACGGATCTGCTGACGTCATCAAATAACATTTACGTTGCCCAATGTCCATACAAAGAAAACAAAGGTAGCAAGTATCACAAGAATCTACTGACGTCATCAAGTGAAGTGATTAAAATCGATACGACTAATACAATGGCTCAGTACATGGGGCGAAACTTGTGACGTCATCAAGAACAGGCCTGCCTGCAACATCAGTAAGGACAAAAACTGTCATTGCAGCGGTTCGTGTAAGTGTCTCGGTCATCAAATAATAACATTTACCACCCATTGTCTTGCTAATAGCAAAGGCAATTTCAGGGCCGAACATCAATACCTCGGCCGCTTACAGAACAAAGAATTTGGCCACAAACTTCACGGGCGTAGTCGGCTATTGATCGCACCAATTCATTCAGTGCAGTTTAGAATGCTCAGGAAGTGCCTGAAGTGCGTGCGGAAAGGGGAAGTACATGGTGCTGGTATGATATTATTGAGGTATTTCTTTATATAAAACTAGCTGGAAGTAGCTCACTGCTATGTCAGTGGGCGAGATCTGTGAAGCGACCGCAACGGTAATGTGAAAAAATATAATGTTGGTGAAACGGTTGTCTGAAGCATCGAATCGCTGGGTATCATTTGAGCAGTTTAGTGCAGAGAAATGCGGTAGTTTTAAATAGAAATTGCTGAAAGTATGTCTGATTCATTGACTATCTGTCAATGGCATAGCGTTGTGTAGTGAGAGTGAGGTACTTCTAACCAAGAGCTGATGATAATGTGCCTATGCGAGCAGTAGGTATGGATGGGATAGTTTTCCGGAGTGAAAGTGAACAGGTTATTAGATTAGCTTAAATAGCTGGCAGCAGACGGAAAACCAGGCTCATTCCTAGAGAGAAGCCGGGACTCACGCTCCAGCCCTCCATGAGCTATTGTCGCTATATCAAAATCCTTTAGATGCCCGAGGAAAATAGACAGAGAAAAACTCAGCCAAGGAGGTGATGTACAAGCACGATTATTTGAAGCAGACTTGCGGGAACTCGGAAACGTTAAGTTAGTTGGGCCATGAAAGACAATGGATTAGGGTGGCCTCTAATGATGAGGCCGTTACGAGTTGGTGAGTCTTGAAGGTTAAGTTCGTAGTTGTGGAGAGTGTTGCTCTCAGTGTTTGTCAAGACGATTTTTCAATGCATTAACTGTCTCTGCAGGGACGACTTCAGAGGTAAGTCTATTCCAAAACTTCACGATGAGCTACGGAAAAACTGCTGATTCAGAGCCGTTCTTCTAGCTTGATGTTCATATTTTTGGTCGCTGTTTCGGAGGCAATCATCAACGCCTTTATTTTAAAAAGTCGTACCGTGCATAAAGGAGACCAGAAAGTCTAGAAAACTTCCGTAAGTATTATTAGCTCAGTAAATGAGGTTATTTTAAGTAAAAGTTAGAGCAAAATAGTCCTGACAGGCGTAGTCCCATTGACTGAAGACTTCGACAAACATCAAAGTCTTCCGAGACAAACTTATTGACCTCCACAAAGCTTACTAACATTTTCGTCTTTAAGGGTGATCCGGAATTCTGCTGGGGTAAGAAATAAATGCTTACTAAATAGATATTCAAGTTCATGAAACGCATTACGGCTGCGATGCATCAGGGCAATAAACCGTATCGAACATAAATATTTTGACAATATTGCTGCTTTCCACTTACTAAAACAAAACTTCCCCTTTGAAAATCAGCAATCAGTTTATTCAATGGCTACCGCTAGTAAAAATAAACCTACAAGTCAATACCATGAAACATTTCTGACCACTTGGAAGCATACAAAACGCAATACCGCCGAAATGTACCAGATAATTAGTGCAAAAAAAAGCGCTGCGAGAAGAAAGTGCTACCAGTATCTATTTTATACTATGAAGAACAATACAACTATCAATCACCAATGACCAGTATCAATTTTATATGAAGAACAATAGAACTATCAACAACCAAAAAGTAAATAAGGCTGCGGATTAAATAACAAAGCCGAACACCCAGCTTCCATTATCGGAAGAACTTAAGCTGCCAAAGAACCGCGGAAAAGCTCCACAAGAGAAAAAAAAATGGGGACTCAATATTTCACTGATGACGATAGGATTGCGTGACAAAACTTAATTGGTAAAATAGAAGATCCTTCCTCTGGGGATTACTCTGTATAGGTGCGGGGAATTTTACGTAGCTGCACGAGAGGCAACAGAGAATATGGCATAACCTTTTAATATTGGGATTATTTCTCCTGCGGTGTGAGGGCTGAGCTTGAAAACGTTTCGTCTCAAGGGCATTCAGTCTACGTACAGAGAAAATGGTATAACTGTTTAAACCTGTAAATTTTTCTGTGATGTGAGGGCCGAGCGTGAAGGCGTTTCATCTCAAGGGCATTTATTTCAAGTACAGAGAACTGGCATAACGCTTTAAATTTGGCAATTTTTCCTTGGTTCGCGCGTTGAGCATAAGAAATAAATAAATAAATAAAGGGGCTCAAGGGGAACCGTTCTGCCGACAGAGGATATGGAATAACGGGTTAGAAGTGGCATTGTTCCTGTGAGTGAGAGTCGAACTTGAAAATGCTGTCTTTCAATGGCATTCACAAGGCGCATTATTATTATTAACACTTTACCTTTCTCAAAACATGCATTTTTCCTATGACGTTAGGCTGAGCTAGACCAGCCATCAACTCGGTATCGTCTTTTTTTTTGCGCGCGCGTATTAACCAAACCTAACTTTGTAATTATTGTAGTTGTTGATGGGAAAAAAGTAGTGAGTTTTTGGACATAGTTTCTTGTGTCCCACAAGGTAGTGTTCTGGGCCCTTTATTCTTCATCGTATATACAGCGGACCTGTTTGATCTTGTTCATGATTTACTTGTTAGTTACGCTGATGATGATACTTTGCTGGCTGTTCGCGATAAGCCTAGTGATAGGTTGTCCGTTCAGCATGATTTAAAAGTGATTGATTCCTGGTGTTCTAGGTGGGGGATGAGACTAAATGCAGTTTAGACTAAGACAATGCTCGTGTCTAGGTCCCGTGCAGTAAGACCTGTTTTCTCCGCACTCATACTGGATGGTGTGTCACTTCCTGTGGTGAATGACATGGTTATCTTGGGTGTCAATTTTGATCCAAAGTTGATGCTTGAGTCCCACATCCGTTCGGTTGCCTCACGGGCATCGAATAAAATCGGTTTTATGCGACGTGCTTGGAGGGTATTTTGGTTCACTAGAGTTGACGCATAGCTGCTTTAAGGGGATCAACCCAGCGAAACCCAGTGATTTTGGGCAAAATTGTTTATTTTTTTCTTTGTTGCTGAAAAGGAGTTCTTAGGTAGTGGGAAAGTATGACCTAAAATTTTATGGACTAAGGGCACTAGAACCCCCTTCCCAAGAGGAATCCAAAGGAAGGGGGCAGGGATCAAAATTAACAAATGTGGATCTATTGTTCTGAAATTTGCACGTTATACGTTTTTTTTAAAGAAACACATTTTGTTTTTACATTTTTAGTGATTTAGACATAGGTTTTTGAGATATTGGGAAATATATTTATATACATACCTATATTATTATATAGGACCCCCAGAGAACGATTCTAACGGGGGGCCGATGAGGGGTCAAATATCAAGAAATGGTGCATGCATATTATTTGAAATGCTAATACAACATAAGTGCAGCATTTAAATTTCATTCATAATGGCATTATAAAACTTTTCACCACAAATAGTTATCACGTTTTTGCCTCTTCTGTAAAATATAATTTTTCAACCTAAAAAAGCATAGAAGTCAAAAAGTTTTTATGCTAGATAAAAGAAAAGGACAGTTTTGCAATGCTTAAAACATTCCTAACAAAACTATGAAGCTGGATCTTCCATTTTTGCCCTCAAAAATTTTCAAACACATGCCAAAGCCGAAAATTTTGCCAACCGATCCTTCAACGAAACTTAAATTAGTAATCTACTACCAGAACCGGAAAACAGCTGGTCTTTTAATGAAGAACCACTCTTTACCTGTTCCTGACAACTTGAAGAAGCGCATGGTGGTCTACCGATTCCAATGCCCACTTGAGGGAGAATGCCCTCGTTCTTACTTCGGTATGATCACCATGAGGCTCTCCTAACGCTTCTCATGTCATGTTCATGAAGGGGCCATCTGCAATCACTTCCAGACACACCATGGACGACGACCTACCAGAAATGAAATAGTGGAAGGAACAACCATTCTCCGCTCTACCCAGGATACCCTACGCCTCCGATTCTTAGAAGCTCTATATCCATCCACTATACAATAAAACACAGTTGTTGGTCGCTTGCTCTATCGCTTGCTCCATTGCTGGTCCGTCTCTCCGTCACGCAGTCAAGAGTTTAATAGGAGAATTTTCATGTACTGAAAAACAAGTTGAGATACCATACAATTTCAGCGCTTGGAGTACCGGTGACAAGTATAGCTCTAGATCTCCGGCCTCTGGATCCCCAGCTTATGGATCTTTAGCCTCTGGATCCCCGCTTTCATTGCAAAATGATATCGTAGTATAGTTGAATCTTCACGCTGAGCAGCCACGTTTTTATATTGAATTTTCATCGCAGCCAAATTGCGACGCTGGAGGTTCAACAATCTGTTGGTATCCACAATACGGTGAGCCTTGGACATTTCCAGTGCATTCTTTACTCTGAACTACATTATTATTTTCTTAAGGGGGGATACTTTGCTATCGCAAAACTCCTGGTTGTACAGCTTGCGTTTCACTAATGGAAGATCAGGCCTGCAGGGATGAGACCTAAAATATAGCAAAACCTATACTGGGATCCAGAACAATAAAAAGCTCAAGCACAAAATTTTTGCCGTCATTTTGACGGCTGGGCCCTCTAGTATAAGAGTTACGACCATCTCTAAACACTACTAATGAAATTATCCTATTACCAGCTCTTAAAAATAGACTCATAGTTGGTGGAATTTAAAATAATAAGTAATGTGAAAGCCGTATCACAGATACAGACATTAGCTCTTCTATAAATATCCACCTCTGTTTGAAAATTTGGCACTCTCAAACTTGGCCCTAAAGATGGCAGGATGATCCCGCTAGAACCGTCGGCGTTTTTGTAAATATATGAAGAATTCAGTAAAATGGCAGCTATTGGTGAATTAATTTTCCATCTACCAGCACAATCCAAGAGAATTATTCGCTGTATTGAGAAACTACATTACAAAATAATCGCCTGTAATGCAGTAGTTTTATTTATTGAAACTTGTATCCGTGAGGGACTACAACCAATAATTCGCCAAGATACGATGTTTAGACATATGCAACTTAATACATCTGAAACTGTATGTGGGAACAATTTTCGCTGTTAGATATTTATAGCTACGAGAGTAGAATATTTTTGTGGAGAGGAAGTACGAAGATTAATTCAACGATCCATTATTATCAGATGAAGAGACAAATTCTACACACGGATCACTAACGGCGATGACGAAACTCATCAACTTAGTTTGACTGTCAGGGTAAATTTTTACTATTACCTCGCACTCAAATCCAGTATTTTTGTTGACGTATTTAAGTAGAATAACGCATTCTAATACGTTTTTTTCAGGAATGACGTGTTCATCGAAAATGCTTAGTTTTCAAGATATTTGACTTTGACGCTCCAATTGTTTTTCTATGGGAGAAAATTACCGGCGTTATCATAGGCTTGCTAGCGTTCCCATAGGAACCTAACCGAACCGAACCTAACCTAGCCTAACTTTGCCTAACCTTCCCTAACCCCACCTAACCTTACTTAACCTAGCCTAACCTTGCCTAACCTTCCCTAACCCCACCTAACTTTACCTTACTTTACTTAACTTTACCTAACTTTACCTAACCTTACCTAACTTTACCTAACCCTACCTAACCTTACTTAACCTTATGTAACCTAACCTAACCTTATCTAACCTAACCTTACCTAACCTTACCTAACTTTATCTAACCTCACCTTACCTAACCCAAAAATATATATATATATATGTATATAAAAAGAGATTTTCCATTACACTGTGCGATTGTGGTTATTTTCTCCCATGAAAAACAATGGATACTTCAAAGTCAAATATCTCGAAAACTAAGCATTTCAGACAAAAATGTCATTCATGAAAAACCTTTTAGAATGCCTTATTTTACCCAAATATGTCAAAAGAACACTGGATTCTAGTGAGGGGTAATAATAAAAAAGACGAGTCAGTATTGTTTGCAAGTACTAAATTTCATAATAACTACTACCGTATACAGCGCCTACCCCTCGAGTTTAGAGCAAAAATTTAGTAAATTACAAACAAAATTAATCTTCTTACTTGCAGCCATTGAACCAACGTTTTTCCTCATTGATTTTGTGCCTATATATGAAAATTTGCTCGCGTTAACGTAAATCTGTAACATAATGAATTTACAACTATGACTAAAAAAGTACCTAGTTGGCTTATAGCTACACCAATAACTCGTGAGAACAACCTAATTTTGGTACAAGTGCGCAAATCCTTCTCCCTGAGTAACATTAACATTTTTACGGCATAACGCTGCTTTTTGAAAACCAACCTAATACTGCAATTTCTACGAAAACATGTTTGCTGTGAACAGTGAATTATTGATTAATATCAACCTTCACATTGACCTACAACTTTCTAGTCACCCCACTGATCTTTCGGTGAGCAGTCTCTGGGTGTACCCGCTTAGAGCCGCACGTTTCCTAGCTTCTCTTCCTCTCTTCAACTATCTCCCCCCTCTGCCCAGGCTCCCTTCGGAGCCTCCTCCAAAAGTTGGCACTGGTGGACCCTGACGACGGCAATATACAACACAACTTTCATCAAATAACGCCCCATACCTCAATTATTCCCCAGGTACCTCGTTAGACTGATTATAAGTATGGTTTAGGCCAATGCCCCAAATTTAGCTGAAATTTGGGCGGATATATACAAAGAGGAACAAATAAAGTGATAAATATCTATTGAAGTCTGTTACAGCATTTGATTGAACGAAGCCGGACCAAGATTTCATCCCAAAAAAAAAAGTCGTGTGCAGCAAGTACATGAACGAATTTCCGGTAAATTTTAAACCTGTGTTTTATAGGCGATACCTCGATGACACGTTTGTAATTTTTAGCGATCCATCTCATGCTCAGCTATTTTTTAGACCACATTAATAGTTACCATAGCAACATTAACTTTACACTGGAACGGGAGCACAATCAAAAAATTACATTTTTAGATCTCTATATCCAAAGAACAAGCGAGAAGTTCACTTCATCGGTATACCGCAAACCAACTTTCACTGGGTTAGGTTGTAGTTTTTTCTAGCTTTTGTCCACTTGTGAACAAACTGAATGTCATCCGTACATTGATTGCTTCATAGAGCCTACAGACTTTCTTCATGTTACCTTTCATTTTCCTCTGAAATAGAAATTTTAAGGTCATTTTCACCAATAATGGATATCCTGCATTTTTATTAGATAAGTTTCTCCGCGAGTTTTTTAACAATGTCTATGCAGGTAGGAAAGCAACTATGTGCACCGTCGAAAAATGTAAATTGCATATTTCTCTTCCGTTTATAGGCCATGCATTTACCGAAATGGCCACATCCTTTAAGGACAAGTTAGGGAAATTTTACCCACAGATCGCCACAAAGACCGGCTGCCTTCTGAGTTGCTGTCGAATGTTGTTTATGAATATACAGTAGTTGTGGAACTTGCCACAGTTCCTACATCGGCAGCACTCAGAAGCAGTCACAAATCAGATTTTACCAGCATTTGAGGCGGTCCTTGAGGACTAACCTGCCCCTGACCGCCCTACCTCATTCTTCCCCTAGACAGCATAGTGACAGCACGCACCACCCTCTCTCTCTTGATCAATTTTCTGTTTTAACTGCTGCTCCAGATGCTAATGTTAAGGTTTTAGAAGCCCTTTGCATTGCTAAACAGCGACCATCTTTTAACACAGATCAATCTGCCGTGCCTTTTTATACAATGAGAATCTATCTTTTTTTTAATTTACTTTCAATTCCCATATAGTAAAAATATTTCACGGTATGAATTTTGCTTTTTTATTTTACAGATACATTCATTGATAATGACGAAGTGTCAAAACCAGCTGGTCTGAATGCCAATTAGATGATGTTTATTGTTGCCTTAGTGTTTTTATTCCTATTGAGACTTCGGTTCCCAACCAATCGTCCTTTATTTCTTGAATGAATTCTAGAAACAGGTATATATAGTACGCCCATGCAAGTGCACTGCAACGCTGTATACAGCTCATGATAGTTCCAATTAACAAGAGGTCAGATTAGCAATGCCATACCTGCCTACGTGTATTTTCTATTTTCCATACTTTCTTTGAAAATTTGTTCGCAAACTTTACTTGAAATAGCAGAGCTGTTACTTCATTGCAACTTTTATCATTCGCCAGAGTAAATAAAATTAACTTTAATTTGGCCGTCCCCGGAAGCTAAAATAGGCTTCTGGGACGGTTCAAAATTCTGTTAAGGAATCCTTCATTTCAGTAAATAAAGCGGCCACAAAGCAGTTTTATTCTTTATTCCGCTTGATGCGGGAAACAGAACATTGAAATAACGTACGTACCAAAAATCGCAGCGAAACTTCGTTCGTTTTTCAAACAATAATTTGTACTTAAGGCCCGGGTTCGACTGGACATTGAAATTAAGCCCATGAGACTTGACTTGTATGAATCTTCACACAGGTAGCCTGGCTTCGACTTGTTGATTATCACCGCGAGCGAGCGGTGATAATGTTTCCATTGAAAACTTAAGTTTGTATATTTGTTTGTTTGTTTGCCTGTCTACCCAATAAGTGGTCGAAGGAGTTGAGCAATGTTCATAATTTTTTGTAGGGAGTTCGGTGGCTTGACCTAGATGTGACCCATGCCAAAAAACTAGATCTAGCTGGCCATAAAAATGACGGCGCAGAATTTGCCTCCACCTCAGAAGATTGTCTTACGCCACGTGGCGTTCTATTTTTTCCTGTGTTATTATTGAAGCTCTACTCTCTGGGATCGGGCTGTGACCTAACCTTGTTCGTCAAAAATGACTGCGTTGAATTTGCTCCCCCCACGGGTAATGGTCTTAAGCAACGAGGCGTTCTAGTTCCAGTTTCAGTCGTTGATCTTCAATCAGTTACCTATGAGACTTTTATGAACTTAAGCTTACTCCGTAAAATGGAAATTTCAGTCTGCTCCACCACCTAATCGGGCTGCTTCTAATACCTGTAGCACAACTCAAAAGGAAGATGCCGAAGTTCCTATCTGCATTTCTGAACAACTGAAGTCAAGTGGATTGGCTTAGATTGAGTTTGACGACCCATTCGAACACGACCAAACACTACTAACATACCAGTTAAATATCTATTATCGCTAAGGTGCCAGTCTAAATCGGAATTTCAAAGGTTACATTGAAAAAAAAAGACAAAATAAGGCGCTTGTGCAGGAGAACGGGCCTGTTAGCAGAAGCAATCTTATACCGTCAATCACGGCTAAGAGGCTATTGCCGGAGTACCTTAAGAGTGGTAGTGGTTTGTTCTTTCAAACAGAAGACCTGAGCTCGATATGCTTACAGAAGATTAGGACTTGCCTCTCCCTTACTCTTCTCGGCAACATCGAGATGAAACTTGCCTTTTACCGAATTAATAATCCAACTGACACAACTGAATTGAGGCCTTACCTCCGTAATGCAAAAGGAGTATGAAAAAGAAACATACTGAGATGAAAATATCTATCTAACTACAACACAGGTTGTTTGAAAAAAAAATGGCACCATTCTGTACTGTAATAACTGGCAGGTCTCATTCAATCGACTTCAAATTTTTACAGTATGTGTGGAAATAAATTAAAACTTTATGTATTGATTAGTCGTATCTATGTTACGAGTGTTCCTAGATAAAACTTCATCAAAACGTTGCATATAACATTCCATTTCAAATGATGTCAAATTTCTAGAAACACCCTGCACACTAAATATCTTTGAACTTTATGTATTTATTTACTTGCCTGCTTGCCTCGGGAAATTTGAAAGAATGCCGTACAAAATATGTTATCGTTTGGGAGTCTGGGCGAGACGGCTTTTAAAGGAGCGTCGTACCCTGGATACCGATCACTTGAAAGGTTGAGTGCACAAATGAATTAAAATTTTTAAATTTTATTTGCCTGTCCAGTATCAGAAGCTAAAACGACTGAAGAAAAGCATCAGTCAACTGGTGTTTGAGAGGGCACAGCATCGTCAGAGGCAGCGTATCAGAGAGTCTTTTCTGAGTAGATATTGACCATCCGCATAGTTGGTGGAGTGAGCTAAGGGGTTCAGTTTTTTGGTGCTGAACCTTCGTTGCCGTCCATTGTTGGTCAGGGTGGAGGTATCATTGCTGATCCCTTGGCTAGGGTGAAGCTTTTATCCTTTACTTTAGCGGGAAGCAGAGCAGAGATGTGTTGTCATTGCCTCATTGATGTCACCCTGTACCTCTTTTATCCTCATTGGCGTCAGATCTTGTACAATCAAGGTGCTGCTTCATGGCCTTGATCCGTATGGAGGTGTGGATCCGAAGTGCATGTTTCCTCTGTTTTATAAGCATGTAGCTGGCGTTGTTGCCCCTTTGCTGGCAGAGATCTTCCGGCGCCTGATACGGTTAGAAAATTTTTCCCGTTGTTGGCGTACTGGGAATATTACTCCCATTCGCAAGGGTTCAGTGTCGCCCCATGTCGCCAACTACCGGCCCATTACGCTGACACACATTTTGTCGAAGCTACTTGAGAAATTGGTCGCTTGTAAGCTTCGTCGTTTTGCTGATGTTATGGATTGACAGTCTGCCGGTTAGTTTGCGTACAGAACTGGCTTGGGTTGTTGTGACGCATGATTGTCGGTGTCTCACCATTTATCGTCTGCGCTAGATTATCGGTCTGAGGCACGCCTTGTACAGTTGGACTTTAGCGGGGCGTTTTACAGGGTCAACCACAGTGGTTTTTTGGACAAGCTAGAGTCGTTTAGTGTGGGTGGTAGGGTTCTGTCAATCATTCGCGATTTCGTTTCCTGAGTGAACGAAGAGTGTGTCTGTTGAAGACGTTTTGAGTGCCTCAGTCGCGGCGGAGTTTAGTGTCTCTCAGGGTAGCGTGATTGGCCCACTGTTGTTCGTTCTGTATACTAGTGATATGTTTTCCTCGCTGGAAAACATAATTATCAACTATGCCGACGATTCCACTTTGATAGCAGTGATACCTGCTCCCCGCATGCGTAATGCTGTCATCCAGTGTATGAATATAGATTTGTCGAGCATTAGTGCATGGTGCTCGGCCTGGAGTATGAAGCTGAATGCCAGTAAGACTAAGTCGATGATTATCAGTCGGTCTCGGACTCTTGTACCGCTGCATCCACATCTGGAGATAGATGACACGTTGCTTCAGGAATCTAGCGCCCTGAAGATTCTTGGTGTTGCATTTGATGAGAAGCTTACTTTTGAGCAGCATATTAGGCGACTGGTGTCACGTGCTTCCCGTAAAATTGGGCTCCTGTGTAAGGTGAATTCTGTTTTTGGGGACAGTGAGGTTGTCCGCAGATGCTTTTATACTCGTTTGCTGCCTGTATTGGAATATTGCTCACCTGTCTGGGCTTCAGCTGCTGGCAGTCACTTACGTCTGTTGAACCGACTTGTTAGTTCGGCCAACAGGCTGTGCGCGGATTATGATCTGGTGAACCTGTCTCACAGGAGAGGAGTGACTGAACTCTGCTTGTTTTATAAAGTATACAATAATGAATGGAATTGGTTGTATTCTTCTGTCCCTGGCCTCAAAGTCTAAATGAGAGTTACATGTGCTGCGGTCGGCACGGACTCTTTCACGTTGGAGAATGTTAGGTGCCGAACTCAGCAGTTCGGTAGGAGCTTCGTGCCCTGGTCTGTTGAGGTTTGGAACTCATTGCCGGCATCGGCTTTCGATCATGTTGGCCTGCGAGCGTTTAATTCAATGGCTTTTTGTTGGATTTTCTTTAGCAGCGTTTCGGGCCTCCCGGCGTTACAAAGCGCTTCATTTGGGTTATGCTACCTGTCGTGGGGTTCCGCACATGAAGTTTTAATAATAAAGGAATACCAGCATTCGCTATATGAAAGGAATAAATTCGAGCGTTGAAGATTTAATGTCAGTATATCAACGGGGGGATCAATGGCAGTGGGGCTCGCCTGAGCTCGGCTGCATTCACGTGTACGGAAAGCGTAAAATTAATTATTAATACGGGAAATTCAATTGGACTGTGTCGTAAACATGTATTTATCATTGCAGACAGGCACAGTGTTGACTATTCTTTTGCTAAGCAACGAAGATCGTGATCCAATGAGTCACGGGGCGCTAAGCATTATACCTAGGTACTAAAGTCTGTGAACCTTGCTTGCTTACTTGCGTGTTTGTTTATTCACTTACGTGCTTGTTTGCACACAGCTTCTTTACTTTAAGATAGAAAAAAAAATCGAGCGTTGAAGATTTATTCGACTGTATGCGTGATCCGCAAGATGAAGCTGAGTTCGGCTACATGAACGTCTACAGTAAATTAAATGGTGATACGGGAAATACAACTGGGCTACGTAACATGCATATTTCCCCTTGCTTACAGGCTTGTTGTTGAAAATTCCAGTAGGAAGCAAAGAAGGTTGTGATGGCGAGCCTTACGCGCAAGAATGGACCAGCTGAATAACCCCTGTTTTTATGAACGTAAAAAAGATGGTAATTATGACCCAATGGGTCACAGGCCGTCTAGTATTGGTTACTTATAGAACATTGATAATATTGCTTGTGGGTTTGTTTGCCAAGGGGAGAAGTGAGCGGTCAAGCATCGTGTGGTCTATCACCAGCTATAAATAACGCCTATTTCTTGCGAAAGCAAAGATGGTGATGGTGACCCAGCGGGTCACGGGCAATCTAGTTATATAATTAATGAAAAGGTAGCAGGAAGCCACGATAAGTTACAAAACTTAGTCCAAAATTCAGACACCGTGACGGACCGAGTGGGCCATTGGTAAGTACCTACCTAGCACTTCCATCTCAAGTCTCTTAAGCAGAGGGGAGAGAATACACTACGCTACCTGTTCTATCGTTAAGGTTATAATTCCGCTCGTCCCTCCGTTAGTTACTTTGTGAGCCCTGGGCGCTTTCATCAGTATATGATAGGGGGCAGTTAGGGCATCTGTGAGATATATATCCTAGATACAACCTGAGAAGGGATCAATAGGAGAAGGAGTAGCTTCAAACTTAAGCTGCTACTGTTCGTAGGTGTAAGGTAGAAGATTCACTGCCTGACTTGGAACATATTTCACACCTCGTATGCATGATACGGGTCCGAGGATGTCATAATCAAAAATGGATGCTTTTATTCTGTAGATTATTCACGGGTTTCTTCAGTATTAGACAGGATATAAAAGGATAATACGGGTCTGAGATATTGCTGAAGAACAGAGCTTTTGTTGTGTGGAATTTCCGCAGTTCCAGCTAGTCATTATTAATAGCACTACCTATTCTGTGTTTGAGAACCTTAGGCGCAGTGACAGCACAGTGACAGGGTTGGCTTCCCACACGTATTTCCAACACTCAACACTTGTAAATTTTTTGGCGGCAAAGCAGTGCGAACAGTCGAATCAGTGAGTACCCAGCGATTGTTTATTTTATTTATTTTTTCTCTAATTTCAGTTCTACTAACCAAAGCCTTCGTTTTGTAATGAAAAGCCCAAAGGAACGCTGATGTTAAAACTAAAAGCCCGAACGAATGTTCAATCTGTAAATACGTTACATAAATAAAAGCGAAACCTTCAGTAATTTTCACGCTAGCGCTTTTATCAAGTACAGCAACAATAAATAGTAAAAATTATTCTTAGGTTTTACTGTTTTGCTACAATCGTTCCAATACTATTGTATTCAAAAATTTTGACTCTTTGCATGTTTATATAGGTACCGTAACCTGCTCGTATCAGTTCCGCCCACTTCCCAGTTCTTCACTTTCTTCCACAAACGCTGCAGTTCACTGCCTGTTTGACGAGCGTTATCCAGGTTTCAATTTCAATTTTTGTGATTTTTACGTTCAACTACAAATTTCTTGCCAAGTGCAGTTCCAGGAGTTCACTCTTTCGATAACTGATGTTCCATGCCAGCGTAGCAGTGGACACCAAAACTGTTCTAAATTATAATATTTAACTAATTTACTCGTTAAATATAGGCTACCACGTAAGTGTTTTAAATAAAATAATTAAAGATCAATTCAATATTCTTCATCAATATTCAAGTAAAATATTTACTTTCGTACCAAGTCTTTATTTTGGATTCATGGTTACGCCGGAGTCTTTCATATTTACAGCAGCTACAGTATATCTTAGAAATATTACTCTATATATATATATATTCAGCTCATTATCATATATTTCCATCAATATTCAATCATAAATTTTGCCAATCTTCATCTAATATTAGTTTTTATTACAAAAGTTTACTCGTCCTTAAATTTGATAAAATCAATCGATTCATAGTTCAATAGCGTGCCCAAGTATACTTGACTTCAGCATATTCACTTGACCCAATTTTGATTTTTTTTAACCCTTCCACTATGTCCATCACATCATTTTAGCTATAAGTAACTAGTGCTAAGATAATATCCTTTCCCTTCACTTTAACTTAAGATACAATATTTATTCCAGATTGCAGTAAAATATTTCCGGTTTTGAATAATTTCTATTTACATTTACTACCAACAGGAATCAATAGCAAGATTGACGGGGGATTAATTTCTTCTCGAATGAAATGAACTTGTGCCAGCTCAGCAATTTTATCGATGCTGAACTAGAAGAAATCCTGCAGTGCCATACCTATTCTATTTAAGACTCATTACACCACTAATGTCTTGCGCAACATGCATATAGGTAATGTCTGAAAAAACAACACTCTTTAACCCCAAAATTACATTTACAAGTCAACAAGCCATGGATGGCAAATCTACTATTAACTCAAGTTCTTTATTGTTTACATATAGATAACGCATGGATGACGCCCTCCAGCTTCAGTCCAACACAACGTAAGTTTGATGTTGGAATGCAGATATGATACGGTGCCAAATTTCCATTGCTTAATCATCGATGTGGGTAGCAGTTGATTATATCATTAGCTAAGTCACTTAGCCTTAATCCAATATGTCGTATTTTCTCCAATTGAGCGCTCAATACTTTCTTATATCTTGTCTACGTATCCGCAACAGTTGATATATTTTACTGACACCTCCTAGCTTTAACTCAATATCGCGCATTTTTTTCGCTGTTTGGCGGCAAAACGTCGTGTTGTATCCTAATTCTTGAATCCTATGCATGTTACATGCGCAAAAGTTGATAACGTTCTCAGACGATACCTCTTGGCTTCGACTCCTTCAACTCAACGCCCCGTACTTTCTTCCCCGTCGGACGGCAAAATATCGTGTTGTGCCCAATTCCCATTTCTCATTTGCCCCAACACCCCCGAGCAGGACAGAACTATGAGAAGAATGCTCGCACAAGAGTCGTTGCATCACAGAAGTCCACTGCTCTCCAAACAACAGCTCCATGCGAGGGGCTTTGGGACCCAAAAATCACCTCAGTCTCCCTCGACGTCTCCTCGAAATATTTTTAGGACTTTCACCCGGTATTCCTTAACTCGGTCCTGTGCGAGGGCCGAGGAACACCTCTTCGTAAATGGCCACGAAATGGGAACGATCGACTGGGAAATACGGAGATTGCATGGCAATTGCAAAGAGGTGGTGGCACGGAGAGCGCGTACCAGTGTCGGGTACATTTTTTTAACCGTGCGACACAGCCCTGGGTAGTTAGTTTATACGGTATAAGCCGTGGAGCAATGTGTAAGAGCAATGACAATACAACTTCATTAAGTACAAAATCACTATTATAGAAACAGGTTCACATTTTGGCACACTTTGACTCGGAGCAATGTGTAAGAGCAATGACAATACAACTTCATTAAGTACAAAATCACTATTATAGAAACAGGTTCACATTTAGGCACACTTTGACTCGGTTTATAGATCATTGCATTAGATCTTCGAGCTCCAAGCGTATCATTCGTAAAAAATAGTGAGGAAAACTATTAACATAATTAACATATGCCTGCAGGCAGCATAAGGCCTAGTGCGATGATAGAGTAGTGAGAGACACATAATGATAATCAGTACGTAGCAATGACAATGACAGTGTTCATCACGCGGTGAAACCACTGTGTATAATTACATCCGATAATTCTGGTTATAATGCGATGCTACCCATGAAAAAAAGTGAGGCCAGTAGAGAAAATTCTAATTCATGCTGTATAAATCCATGACACGGACGGTCATTTAGCGAGCGTGGGGTGCAATCAACAGAGCTATGTAGTTCTCAGGATCGATTAACATTAAATAGGCTTTCATAGCCCGGCGTCTCTCATACCTGACCTGAGTATGTCGCTTAAATTTGAAATGATACAACGCCTTTCTAGCGTATTTTTAATGGTTCAGAGGTGCAGTGCCAAGTGGCATCCCCTTCGGCCCTCACTGGAGTCCACCTGCATGGGGTATAGCGCTTGGATGAAGTACCTATCATATTATCTCTACTCTTCACCACAGTATGGTTAACTTTTCTCTCTTTTCCGAAACAAGGGGCAGGCTCATGAAGTTGAATCTTGACTGCCTCCCACTCTGTTTTCAAGTTCCTGTTTCTTCTTCTAAGAGATCCACAGCTTGTGAACTTCCATCTAGACTTTTTCCCACCCTTTGGTCATGGCACTGTTTCTTCTTATAAAAGATCAGCACAGACATACCCAGCCAAGTAAGGACGTCTTAGATTCACACAGTTCGATCAAGATTATCTGATGCGATCCGCGTCAACTTGTCCAGAACTTCAATTCTGACCGGCGGAATCGGGACTTTGGATCGAATTTCAGCCGAGATTAGGCCTAAGAGAAAACAGGATCGAAGATTGTGTTATTGGCCGCCTCATGCGTAATCTGCGAATGAATAGCGCTTGATACTTGAAAAATAGAGAAGCAAACGGTCACAAATGAAGTTTTGGAGAACTTAAAGTAGTACAGGTTAAATAATCTTGCTAAATGGGACGATTCGACCACGTCTAACCTAGCCTATATATTCTTACTACCAACGTCAGCAAGATCTCTGCCACTGCCGAGTAGCCCAGTGTGTCGCTTCATTCTTACGACACACGCAACGATAAAACAAAGATACTCAGCTCTACGTGACCGCTTTGGCTCGTACGTTATCAAAAATGAGATAGTGCATAGTATTAGTGATCCTGTGTGTTTTCCGGCTTTCAAATTATCCAAAAGAAACGGTTTTTACCTACAAGTTACTAGTTAAGAGATTTCGTTAAGCCTAGCCGGAACACACTGCAGTTAATAGGTACATTATTATTTTGTGCTACTATATGAAAGCGCGCCAAGGAAGAACCCGGCTGCATTGTATTGCAAGTAGTCTATTAAGGCTTTCCGCCCTTCAATTACCCAAAAGTACCGATCTTCTCTTCCTCCCAATGAATAGAAGACTTGGTTGAGTTTCGCTGGAGCGCACGGCTATCAGTCCAGGAGTGTGTGCTAAGAAAGCACGAGGAAGGAACCGTGCTGCATTCTATAGCGGCATTGATCCAGATCTGGACAGGCGCCGGGTGCTTAAGAGCAACAAGGTTAATTGGACAAGAAGGCATGAAAGTTGTCGGTCTGCAGGGAAATCTGTTTGCGCTAACAAGACAGAAAGAGCTGTATGGCGCAAAGGAGCTAAGATAAAGTAATTGTAAACGTTTCAGTAAGTTGAAATACTTGCACAGTTTAACCACTCAGTACCGTAATATGATCTAAAATTACTGCAGCATTGTTTAATCTTGCATGACTCTCCAGTACGAATAACATTACTTGGTGAATGCCACACACGCTGCATATTACACTGCACAGTTGACTTGTTGCTTCAAAAACCGTGATGTGTAAACATGCGCTCTACATGACATGTAGCCAGAGTATGCCTACATCCTCGTTACATGTCATGCAGGTAATTAACGTCATTCAACCGAGGAAACGATCCAACATGAAATTAGGGCCAGTGCCGTCAGGGAAGGCATATCCTAGCTGCAGCCTGCATATCTTATGGCTTAGATCATACAAGCAGGGAAACGATGCAGTAAAAAACTGGATACACCTGGCTATCTGCATGAGTACATCCAATAAGTATACCATGAGTATACCATGAGTTTAAACAGGATGTAACGGAGTTTATGACGTACTTCTGTAAGTATGATATGTCATCAAAAGACATATACCTATTCTAGCTGCATGCCATAGTGGTTTGCAGCTCACTACCATAGAACTGGAAGAAAAGTTACTCCAAATAAGGTAGGGAAGAACTAACTATAAGATTAATCAATAATTCACTTGGTTTACTTACCTCGCCACGTGACAATCTTCTTCGAATCAGTTTCCGACAATTGCAGGCAACCACAAACTCCAGAAAACCGATAAATTCTAGTAATTTCTAATTTTTTTCACAGTTCACATTCACTAACACTCCAATGTGATATTTCACGTGAAAACAAGTACATCACGATTTGGTCACACTAATAATATACACTAGTTTGCCTAGAACAACTCCTCACATTGCTTGTTCCGCTACGTATATTAACTTAATTGTTTCTTTCTAGCAAGCTAAATTTTCAAGTAATTATCTGTGTGCATGCTGGGGAAACATCAAATTTTAAATAAAGAAAAAATCAGGCGCTACGCATTATTTCTCAAATCAATGAACTCTCACAGCTTGTTATATACTTAAACTTGATATTTTTATTCCCTATCTAGTTGGTTTACCTATATGTGCTAAATACAAAACTCGAAGTAGGTATGCCGTAGCAATGAAATTTAGTTAGGATGTGGCAAGTTCACTGTTACAGTATATGGGAAACACAATTAACCCCGATATTAAATAAACACTGAATTTAATTACGATGTAATATGTTTACTGGCAACAGTGACACACAGGGAGACGGATGGAGATGGTGCACAGGGGGAGGAAGGAATTCCATCACAAAATTTGGATGAAAGAAGGTGCTCAGTTTTTGATCGAGTTGCATTTAGCCTAACCCTAGAACGTCGAACATACGTCAACGCTGGTAAGTTTACTGTATGATATACTATTGTTCAGAGTTCTCGAGCTAAATATTCAATATTCTTTGAATATTCCAACTACTTTCCAGCCTCATAATATTTCTTTAATAGCAAGCCCCAGGTAGGTATATAGACTTGGGTCTTTCAGACCTACAATCAAGGAGTTAACTGTCAGTGACCATCACGAGACCTCTACAGGTCACTGACCTGGTACACTATATACGAACAACAATAAGTCTAAGTATACAAGCGGTAAAATCACAACGGAACCACAAAGAGCCTAGTTAGGCATTAAAATCAATATTTTAATGTTTATAGATATAGATTGCATAAGCAGATGGTATTAGGTATCGATGCACTACAAGACAAAATGCTCAGCGATCAGAGCAGGGAACTACGGGCACTGAAGTAATTGAGTATGAAAGACTGCGTGTCGTGCCAGGGTCACACTATGTTGTACTATGTTGTAATAGTACGTTCAACTTGATCAGCGGACGCGAAGAGAGGTCGTTGCTCATGGGCCCCGTATCTATGCTACCGACCATGACCATGTAGCGCATTACTACATGCGAGTTGCACATCCCGTCATTAAGTTGTGCTTACGAGTTTATAACGTAGCATCGGCGTTATGTACTACACACTGCAGTTAACCTAACGCTAACGACACCGCTACTGACCGGAGAAATTCTGAGTGGTGAAAATACTAAGAGTTGAATCCATCCTTTCTGTTACACTTATGTAGGGGCGGTGCCAAAATTAGCATTTAACTTAATAGTCCCTTGAGGGTTCCTGCTGAGCTGATGAGGGCGCGGTGTCCAATTAGTGTTTACTTAGTAGTCCGCTTAAGCTCTCTGCCCTTCAAGTAGTCAGGAAAGCAACGCAAAGCAACACTGAGTTTGGCGTATCAACTTCAGCGATGCAAGACAAAATACACCCGTTTTGGGTAATCCTTCCTTGCTGATAACATATATACATGGTAAATAACTGCTTTACTACTTTCACTACACATTGAGATCTTGGTCAAGTTGCGAGTCATGATGCTCATTCAACTCGCATACTGCGTTCTGAATAACCTAACTTGTTTAGCTTTAACTAGTAAAGAACTGCCATCGTATGGGCTTTCGATCGTATCGTTCTTTCCAGTCAAAACAACAGAATAGAAAAATAAACAGCACAATTCCACTCACAAGACAAGCAATAAACAGCCAGCTGCGAATACTGGAGTGCAGTGTCGGCAAAGCTAGGGAAGATTAACTAAATTCGAGATATAGAACTGTACATATTGTCTCTGTCGATAAAATCATATGACATAGAAATTTGATCGTTTTATTATTGTTATCATTGACTTTTCTAAATCTTTCAGACACGCTTGCAGATAACGTTTTAAATTATTCAGATTTCATCGCACCCCACACAAAAGTGTTCAATTGACGCCATCATGGACCAAGGAGACTAGCTCGTACTCTCCCAAGAAAGTTTATTTTGCATGCGGTCTCAGTAATGCTCTACGAGACTTTAGACCTTGTCGACAAGACATTTCCAACCATGTGATGGATATTAACAATTAAATATGGTAGGTATTTCAAATTTCTTGTGCACAACTCTGAAAAATACCCTTTATCCCTTTAATGCGCTGATGCTACGAGCAAAACTTTGGAGATGAAGACTAAAAATTACTATTTCCAGATATTGTTAAAACAAATTCGATGTGAAATACGGCAAGTTAAGAGTAAGCCTATCCTGCAAAGACTGGTCTTCCGACTTCGCCCACGTAATTTATTTAGAAAGTTTTACGAGTATGTAGGTGCGAGGCCATATGGTATTCAGTGTCAAATGTAGGTATAAATAGAAAGCTAATTTTATGTGTACGATAGCTCCGTTACCTCCGTGTCGTTTTTATGAGCTTCGCCGAAATGTACAATAAGACACCCAAAATATTTTCACTAATCTTAGGGACGAAGGTAGCTCCTGCGAGCAAGGTTGGTTCTATATTCATTGTATTAACTTGAATTTAAACACATTCGTGAAAACAGCAAAGTACTCGTCTAAATTTGACGATGCCCAAGTAGGTATATTTGAACATGGATAAACCAAACTTAAGACCAAAGGGTATTTTCAGATTTATACATGTTCATATCTACTCATAAAGTGTTCCATTCTGTAAGATGATAAGATAGGCGGATATTCGATCCACGAATGAACTACGTACCGCAGATACCAC
>LQNS02020119.1:532805-544212 GCA_001587735.2 Parhyale hawaiensis | reverse complement strand
CCAAAAGAAACGGTTTTTACCTACAAGTTACTAGTTAAGAGATTTCGTTAAGCCTAGCCGGAACACACTGCAGTTAATAGGTACATTATTATTTTGTGCTACTATATGAAAGCGCGCCAAGGAAGAACCCGGCTGCATTGTATGGCAAGTAGTCTATTGAGGCTTTCCGCCCTTCAATTACCCAAAAGTACCGATCTTCTCTTCCTCCCAATGAATAGAAGACTTGGTTGAGTTTCGCTGAAGCGCACGGCTATCAGTCCAGGAGTGTGTGCTAAGAAAGCACGAGGAAGGAACCGTGCTGCATTCTATAGCGGCATTGATCCAGATCTGGACAGGCGCCGGTGCTTAAGAGCAACAAGGTTAATTGGACAAGAAGGCATGAAAGTTGTCGGTCTGCAGGGAAATCTGTTTGCGCTAACAAGACAGAAAACGCTGTATGGCGCAAAGGAGCTAAGATAAAGTAATTGTAAACGTTTCAGTAAGTTGAAATACTTGTACTGTTTAACCACTCAGTACCGTAATATGATCTAAAATTACTGCAGTATTATTTAATCTTGCATGTCTTTCCAGTACGAATAATATTACTTTGTGAATGCCACACCCGCTACATATTACACTGCACAGTTGACTTGTTGCTACAAAAAACCGTGATGTGTAAACATGCACTCTACATGACATGTAGCCAGAGTATACCTACATCTTAGTTACAGGTGATGTAATTAACGCCGTACAACCGAGGAAACGATCCAACTTAGATCATACAAGCAGGGAAACGATGCAGTAAAAAACTGGATACACCGGGCTATCTGCATGAGTACATCCAATGAGTATACCATGAGTTTAAACAGGATACAACGGAGTTTATGACGTAGTTACCTACTGTAGGTATGATACATATGTCATCAAAAGACATATACCTATTCTAGCTGCATGCCATAGTGGTTTGCAGCTCACTTCCATTGAAACGGAAGAAATGTTACTCGAAATAAGGTAGGGAAGAAGTACCTATAAGATTAATCAATATTTCACTTGGTTACTTACCTCGCCACGTGACAATCTTCTTCGAATCAGTTTCCGACAATTGCAGGCAACCACAAACTTCAAAAAACCGACAAATTCTAGTAATTTCTAATTTTTTCCCAGTTCACATTCACTAACACTCCAATGTGATATTTCACGTGAAAACAAGTACATCACGATTTGTTCACACTAATAATATACACTAGCTTGCCTAGAACAACTCCTCACATTGCTTGTTCCGCTACGTATATTAAGTAATTGTTTCTTTCTAGCAAGCTAAATTTTCAAGTAATTACCTGTGTGCATGCTGGGGAAACATCAAATTTTAAATTAAGAAAAAAATCAGGCGGTACGCATTATTTCTCAATTCAATGAACTCTCACAGCTTGTTATATACTTAAACTTGATATTTTTATTCCCTATCTAGTTGGTTTACCTATATGTGCTGAATACAAAAATCGGACTAGGTATGCCGTAGCGATGAAATTTAGTTAGGATGTGGCAAGTTCACTGTTACAGTATATTGGAAACACAATTAACCCGGATATTAAATAAACACTGAATTAAATTACGATGTAATATGTTTACGGGCAACAGTGACACACAGGGAGACGGAGGGAGATGGTGCCCAAGAGGAGGAAGGAATTCCATCACATAATTTGGAGGAAAGAAGGTGCTCAGTTTTTGATCGGGTTGCATTTAGCCTAACCCTAGAACGTCGAACATACTTCAACGCTGGTAAGTTTCTGTATGATATAGGTACTAATATTCAGAGTTCTCGAGCTTAATATTTAATATTCCTCAAATATTCAACTACTTTCCAGCCTCATAATACTTGTTTAATAGCAAGCCTCAGGTAGGTATATAGATTTGGGTCTTTCAGACCTACAATCAGGAGTTAACCGTCAGTGACCATCACGAGACCTCTACAGGTCACTGACCTGGTACACTATATACGAACAACAAGAAGTCTAAGTATACAGGCGCTAAAATCACTACGGAACCACAAAGAGTCTAGTTAGGCACTAAAGTCAATATTTTAATGTTTGTAGATATAGATTGCATAAGCAGAGGGTATTAGGTATCGATGAACTACAAGACAAAATGCTCAGCTCAGGACTTGGAACTACGGGCACTGAAATAATTGAATATGAAAGACTGCGCGTCGTGCCAGGGTCACACTATGTTGTAATAGTACGCTCAACTTGATCAGCGGATGCGCAGGGAGCGCACGCTGCTCATGGGCCCCGTATCTATGCTACCGACCATGACTGTGTAGGGTGCTACGGCCTGCGAGCTGCACATCCCTCATTAAGTTGTGCTTACGAGTGTATAAAGTAGCATCGGAATTATGTACTAGACACTGCGGTTAACCTAACGCTAACGACGCTGCAACTGACCGGAGAAATTCCGAGTGGTGAAAATACTATGAGTTGAATCTATCCTTTCTGTTACACTTATGTAGGGGCGGTGCCAAAATTAGCATTTTACTTAGTAGTCTCTTGGGGGTTCCTGCTCAACTGATGTGGGCGCGGTGTCCAATTAGTGTTTACTTAGTAGTCCACTTAAGCTCTCTGCCCTACAAGTTGTCAGGAAAGCAACGCAACGTAACTGCGAGTTTGGCGTATCAACTTCTGCAATGCAAGTCAAACCACACCAGTTTTGGGTAATCCTTTCTTGCTGATAACATACACACAGGATAAATAACTTTTGTACTACTTTCACAACACCTTGGGATCTTAATTGATCAAATTACGAGCGATAATGGCTCATTCAACTCGCATACTGCGTTCTATATAACCTAACTTGCTTAGCTTTAACTAGCAAAGAACTGTCATCGTATGGGCTTTCGATCGTATCTTTCTTTCCAGTGAAACAACAGAAAAAATAGCACAATTCCACTCACAAGAGAAGCCATAAACTGCCAGCCGCGAATACTGGAGTGCGGTGTCGGCAAAGCTAGTGAAGATTAACTTGTGGTGGATATTTACAATTAAATTCAGTAGGTATTTGAAATTACTTTTGCACAGCTCTGAAAAACACCCTTTCTTCATTTAACGCGCTGATGTTACGAGCAGAACGTTGGAGATTAAATCTAAAAATTATTATTTTCAGATATTGTTAAAACAAATTCCCTGTGAAATGCGGCAAGTTAAGAGTAAGCGTATCCTGCAATGACTGGTCTCTCGATTTCTCCCCATGTAATTTATTTAGAAAGTTTTACGAGTATGTGGTGCGAGGCCATCTAATATTTAGTGTCCAATGCAGATATAAATAGCAAGATAATTTCACAAGTGCAGTAGCTGCGTTACTTCCAGGTCATCTTTATGAGGTTCGCCGCAATGAACAATTAGACACCCAAAATATTTTCACTAATTTTAGGTACGAAAGTAGCTCCTGCGAGCAAGATTGGTTCTATATTCATTGTATTTACTTGAATTTAAACACATTCGTGAAAACAGCAAAGTACTCGTGTAAATTTGACGATACTCAAGTATATTTAAATATGAAAACACCAGGCTGAAGACCAATGTGTATTTTCTGATTTATACGTATTCATATCTGTTCATGAGGTGTCCCTTTTCTGTAAGATGATAAGATAGGCGGATATTCGATCCACGAATGAACTACGTACCGCAGATACCACCACCCCCCCCCCCCCAAAAAAAAATAAATAAATAAGCACCAAGTAGAATCCATGGTATGTATGAAGTAAACTATCAGGCTATCAATTTCCAAGCGAATAATCAATGATGCTTGAAGTGATCAAATCTGCAGACGCATGTCTTCTTGGAAGTCAGGGTTTAATATGATCCAAGTGTCTGTCATACAGGGTCTCCTCTCTGCGGAATTTTTTTTTTTTCCGATCCTTTTACTGTCCTTTCACTCTACTTTGAGCTAAAGGCCCGTTCACTCTGCAGTCAAATGAACATATTCCCTCAACCAATCGTCCGAATATCCTCCAGTCTGGTCCATCCAGCGGGAAAGACCGCCATTTTTTATTCACTCCAAATTTGCAGAAACATCCGAGCCGCCAGCAGTTACAGAGTGGTCAGTTGCTGCGCAGGCGTTCTCGAGGTCGAGTGTTCGCGTCCTAGCCGTCAGCACTATCGTTTCTCACACTAAAAGTCCACTGAGACGGCGCTGAGCCGACTGGACTAGCAGTGGAGACAGCTGCAAGCCAGCTCGGCATGGGGGTTTTACCAGGACCTGGTAAAACCCTCGTAAAACCCATGGTAATACCCTGGCCTAGTAAAACTCCCAAGCCAACCCTGGCTGCAGGGGTGCAATTGTCAGACAAGCCTTCCGTCTATGACGCCATAGCTCTGACAGCCTCTGGTTGACGGCAGCCGAGCACTTCCCTGAGCTTCGCGATTATCTATATATCTGCAGCACGAACCAGTGCAAGTGATTTTCCCAACTGTGATGCGCGGTGGGGTTGACTTTGCTGGTACCTTAGCGACACTTTCTGAGTAAACCAACTGGACGGCTAACACTAAAGAAATTTGTTGGTATATATAGAATCGCCGTCGCAAAGGCAAAACACAAAACAAAATATTTGGAACTTCACGTGGCTGTCATGTGAACCACAAAAGTCATCATAAGCAGTAACCCCCATGCATCAAGGAGCACGCATTTTTGCTGATGCTTACTCTTTAGTTGCCAAGGACAACACGGGTCCCTGCTCTGATTATCGTCAAATACCAGTAAATGACGCACGAAAATTTCATCCTCGAATAATGGTGCCGTCATGCTTCAACTCATCCACTCAAGTTTTCAAGCTCCTCAGTTATAAACTACATGCAATAAACGTGCTATATCACGCTAGGTACATGACTTAGCACGCGATCTATATTTCACACATTATATGTTTTATTGCCTTGCCCATGTCGTTTCACACTCGCATATTGTCACGCAACGTCATATCAAACTCTTTATGAGCTATAAGAATAACTCGTAGCGTAAACAGCTGAGGTGGCGCACTGCTCCATTACAAGACATTTACCTTAACTTTCCTTTCATTATCCCACTAAAGTTGTCTTAAGAGTTCAAAAGAATAACTTTCATTGGCGAGAACAGACGCAGACATTTCAATTATTTGAGCTTGAAACGAAAGCTCTGATTAAACGATACGACGAAGGGAATAAATTAAAGTAGTGTCAGGTTAAGTGCATTTTCCCAAGAGAACTGCGCTTACCTTAGAGTAAAATTCAGGGTCGCCCTATTAGCTAAAATCACAGAGCAGCGTTTAGGGTGGCCAAAAATACCGTCTGGGTAGTATTAAAAAGAAAGAATTAGATGTTGAAGTAATCGAGCGGTGCGCTGCAGTAGGGGGCGGTACGCAAATCATACCAAAGTTGTTAACTGACATGTGAAATCATCGGCAAACGTATCGCTGCTAAATACATAGTCATCTCACGGGGAAACTAATAGCCCGTTGCATAGCGCTACCCGTTGCAAAAAGACTCTGACATGTAACAAGCCCTTACCCAGGAGCATGAATTTCGGACACAAATACAAAGCGCCGTCATCAATACAGCCTTGCTTTCACAAAGCTACAGCGCGCTGCACTTATTTTACGTCATGAAATAAAACAATGGCTGGCATATTCAGTTCATTTTTATTTCAGTTACCGCGTAGAAAGAAGCAAGCCCTCTTCCGTAAAAAAATAAGATATTTCCCACTTGGTAACTCGGAGCGTTTTCAAATTGCCACTCTGACGTTTAATTAAATTCGACTTGAAAATTAATGGTTCTTATTTCACAAAAATATGTAAATTTGAATTCGCTTACTGAAAATACATAATCTGCAGATTTAGTTCGTGGGTCTTTTATTTTTTTCTTAAAGCGTTTACGATTCGCTGTATCCGTATCAGCCGGACGTACGTACGTTACAGCGGACGAGGATAATCGAACGCAGTCTTGCATAATCTCGAACCTGATTAGCGGAGCACTCGAGTGACCGGCAGGAGTAAAACTTTTAGTCTTGACTTGCCCGGATTTCCTGCAGGGGCATTTGCTTTGCCTCTTCGAATCGTTTTGCAGGTGTTAGAAGCAAGCCGATTACCTTGAGCATGATGAAATAAAAATTTTACGGAGCTAGATTGAGTTTCCAGAAGTCTGGTAGGCACGCGATTTTGAGTCAATGTCTGAAACTCACTTCAATGCACGTGGCTGAAATTCTGGTGTACTAAAGAAGCTTAACTATTTCCAAGCTAAGAAACTTCCACATCTTGTGGCAATTGCCAGTTAATGTGTGTTCCCGAACGCATCCCAAGATTCAAGACGATAAGTTGCAAACGCTTTAAAACCTCTACAAGCTGGTGCAATCTGCTAGTTCACGCTGGTTTTCCGGAACGTATTTTTTGTAAACTAGAGAGCCATTCCCTATAAGTTAGTTAACCTGCTATTTCACACACACCAGTCCAGCAAAGCGCAGTACCTGCAGGTGCCTATCAACTCTGAAGCACCTATTCCTTGAATGCCCTTTTGCTACGACCGTGCACGTGCCAGCATCAGGACTACCTGCAACGAGCTTGCAATCCCTGTCGCCCAGCCAGCTCCATTCTAGCCACTCTCTCCACCAAAACAAATCATAAGCTTTCTCACGGAGACCGGCTTTCACAACAAGATTTGATGCTTTTCTGAAGAACTACTGCATACTGAGGGCGCTAATACCCACGGCAGGTGATGCGTCTTCCCTAAACTCAGTGCATCTGCCTTCAAAACTAGGAGGGCTAAGAAACCACAGTGCCAGTTCGATAAGCGCTTCAATGTTCGTGCCCGTAGCCAAGGAGCTATAACAGAATACTCCCCTCAAGGGGCAGAGGATGGGCTAGAGGCCCTAGGGTAAGGGACCCGAAGGAGACGCACTGGCCCAATGGAGACGCACCTGCGTCTCCATTTGGCTGTGCGGCGGGTGGACGTTGTGAGAAAATGTCCAATCATACGTCATTTGTAGTGGGTGTTTAGGAAACACATTAAGCTCTATTTTTGTAGGTATTGAGCTTTTCTTGCAGCGTCCGATCGCCACGCCCCAGCCTTCCGACTGCAAGTGCCTCTCTATTGGGCCATGTGCGTCTCCTTTCGGCCACTTACCCTACGGTTAGGTTAGTTAGGTTCACCAGTCCTACGTTATGAGCAGCAGCGCTCCAGGGGACGTAGCTGTAGGTCACCTTATCCATTAGCTAAACCTTCAGGACGTTTGTCCTTCGTGCCCACTTTGCTTCCTTCCCATCTCATACTCCTACTGATCTTTCTCCATCTGTTGTTGTTGTTCTTCTTCTTCTTTCCCGACTTGCTGTTCCCATGCACGTTGATCCTGTGTGGGAAATCGTCAAACTATATATCCCCTAATTCTTTCTTCCTCTACAGGATAACGCCTTTGTTGTGGAAAGTCAGACTTAAACTTCTGAATATAATATAATAATAACAACAATAATAATAATACTAATAATAGTAATAGTATACTTCCTCTGTTCTGAAATAGTTGTTCCACAGCCAAAAAGTTCATTTCAGGGGAATTCGGCATTAATAAAAAAGACGTAGAGAAGACCTTGTCCAAAAGGTTAATAAAGCAAGTTATTATTATTATTATTATTATTATTATTATTATTATTATTATTATTATTATTATTATTATTATTATTATTATTATTATTATTATTGTTATTATACTTTGTTTAACCTCCGTAGCGGCAATTCAGGCGTTCCAACGGAGATGATCGTGCAGTATTCAAATACATCATAATTTGTCACGTGCGCTACTACGGGCAGGAAACTAGGCGCAAAGTATAGAAAAAACACTCAAGTGGACGGCCCCATTCAAGGCCTTCCACACGGGAGAGAGTAGAAAAGTCCCACGGGCTAGGTCGGCTATCTCGATCGACAGCCCACCTCGAGATTTAAAAGGGAAAAATAGAGCACCTACCTAACTTTACAAAACTAACTTCATCAGCAGGAGCTGCGGCCAGCTGCTCCATCATCTGCGAAAATGGCACTTGGGTAATTGGAGGTTTCCAGTTTGTTTTTTATTCAATGGAAGAATTCTGTCGGAACAACATGAATAATATTTGGGCACAACTATTTCGGAAAAGAGGGAGTAGGTATATATTAAACCTCCTTGCCCGTAGCCATGATTTTACCATACAATTTAGAGTGACAACGGTAGAATCCAAGATAAATTGACTCCGAATTGGTGGAAGATAAAAATCGCTGCAGTGATCGAAGTTTCTTCGTGCGAGGTGAAAATCTGCGTCGAGCTGCGCAGCAGTCATTTAATCAACATCTAGGTTTGTCTATTCGATGGCCAAATTTCTCACTGTACTGTTAGTCAGGCAGCTTAAGTCGATTTTTGCATCGGTTGGGGACAAGTCTGACAAAGGTGTGACATTTTTTTCCTAGCTATCTACATCCGAAATACAGTACTTTCGATTTTTGATTGGACACACGTGCGCATGTTATTTTGACAGCATGTACGCGCTAAAATGCAACTTTTGAGGTTTCGCACTCCTAGAATAAGGGAAAATCGCCGTTATATGGAAATGATGAAATAGTAAGTGGCATACTGGAACTCTGGTGGTAGATTTGTGATGCATAATAGTTACTGTAGATTTCTGTATTGAAACGTGTCTCTGAAGCTACTCCTTAAGGCATATCTTACATGAGTACTTCATATATTTGAAGATTTTAAAAAAAACGCGACAGGGACTGGAGTGCGTGCGTGATCTATCAGCAAAAAAAAAAAAACAGTGAGGACCTGAATTGCCCTTTAGATGGGCCAGACACTGGAGACAAAACAGCGCCATACAAGACTTTCCTGACTTACAATATAGACAGATTACCACAAAACCTGTGCTTCGACGAAGGCATCACCGTTGACGACTTTGCGGCACATCAGGGCAAAGTGGCTCAAATCTTGCAGCAGAAACTTTGCCAAAGACAAATTACTCAGAGTTGAAAGAAGAAAAGAAATAAGTTTAGGTGATTCAGGATCTACCACTGATGAGAAGCGCAGAAAAGACAGACAAATTCTAATGCATTTTCTGCAGCAAAAACGATAGTCATCTCCATGAATTCTGAACGCTGGTTGCAGACGCGAATACGCGGCTGATGGCCACTGATTTGCAAGACACAGCCCTGCTTGCAAAGATTTCTGGCGGTGACTTAATTGCCGTTGAAGCAAAATACCACCTGACCTGCCTGACTGAGCTCTGAAATCGCCAAAGGTCCAAGCAGACAAGGCAGTTTCAAGAATCCAGTCAATCCCAAAATGAGGAGCAAAAAGCGGAGGCTGGCGCCTTCATTGAGCTCACTTTTCCATCGAAAATTCTGTCGAGGACGGTGTATTCATTTTAATCATCGAAAGTGGTATGAATGCGTTTTCAAGACTTTGGTCTTCGAAAAGAAATAAATAAGAGCCGATTCATGGAGAAGATCCAGCAGTAGCTACTTCCCTCAAGCCCAAGTACAAAGTGATGGAAAGCACATTGTTCCCGTTTTTCCAGGGACAGTGTAGCAACGTTGAAAGAGGCTATGAATTGTGACCATGAAGGAGATGCTACTATATCTGCAGAAATAGTTCACAGCGAAATCTCCCAGAGAACTGAAAATCACTTCGATGCGTAGTTTCTTGCCTCCTGTCATGAACAACCAATTCCTTCGACACGGAAGATGCTTGTTTGTGATGCTCCTAAATGGACCAGATGCAAAACAACAGGACTCAAATTGCTCACAAGGCATATCTGACCATTTCTCAGACCATCCGTTTCAACTTCAAGAAGAAAGGTCTACTAGCAGGAAAATCTCTCCATTCAATGAACTATGAACCACCACTGCCACTGTATATCGGACTTGACGTTCACACCCGCTTGAGGTCCAAGAAGATGGTCACAGAGCTCCATGAACTGGGTATCACTGTCAGCTATGATCGTGTCGTGCGGTTGGAAAACAGCTGGCAACAGCAGTCTGCTTGCACACCCAGAAAGAAAGCGTTGTGTACCAGCTTCGCCTTAGGTGCTTCACTGTTGGTGCTGTTGATAATCTGGATCACAAACCCTCCAACACAATAGCAAAGGTGCTTTCCATGGAACAGGGATGAGTCTGTTTCAGTCTCCAACAAAGACAAACATGGACAGCCCAGAGAAGCAATCAAACTGCCGGCTCCAGATACAAAGTAATGCGATGCAGTCATCTAGCCCTTAGAGAGAAAAAGTTTAGAACCCTCCCACTTTCCAGAGCTTCACCGGTCTCTGCCCTTTTTGGAAAAGGAAAACTGTGTGCATGGGCTGTATGAAAATGTTGTCTTACAGTAACAGAGGCCTTCGTGTTCATTGCAGAAAATCCTGCCGTTGTTATAGCGGTGAACAACCACCGCTTTAAGTGGCTGAAACGCTTCACAGTTGTCCTCTAGACAAAACCAGCCAGCTGAGTTCTGTTAATGAGGTCCGCAGAGAGCTGTTTAGCTACAGACACAAGATGATGATGGAAGCCCTATCTCTTACACAAAGAGCATTATTATAGCATTCAGACCGTGCTGTCTACCAGGGAAGCNCTGGAGTCTGGACAACGACAGCAAGGCTTGGCTCCCTGTTTGGCCGACACTGCCAATAGCATCTGAAGCTTGCAGCCAACTAGTCAAACGTGCAGGCAAGGGTGCAAGACGATGTGACACCAGATGTGGTTGCAGAAAAGGTGAATGACCATGCACAAGACGATGAAAGGGCAGCTGTGACAAATAGATTAATTGATATTCACATACTCGTACCAGCTGCGGTTGCCGCTGTACATGCCACAATATTATTGCTTTAAAGACGTTTTCTTATTGCTTTAAAGACGTTTTCTTAGAGGTATATTGAAAACTTTAAGGCGCTGAATAAGCAGTTAAACACACTAATATTTCTGACTAAAAATAATGTTTAATTGTCATGTTCACCGATGCTATAGAAGCAAGTTCCGTACAATGTCGCGACAAGATTTGTTGGGTCAATGTCCGGTTTAGCTACAACATAGATTTTCATGATCTTGTTGAATTAGGTAATATAAGGCATTTTAAAGCTTTTTTCACAAATGACGTTTCTGTCGCAAATGCTTAGTTTTCGAGATATTTGACTTTGAAGTTCCAATTGTTTCTCTAAGGGAATAAATAACCGGCGACCTAATAGGGAGCTAACCTAACCTTAACCTTGCCTAATCGAACGTTACCTAGCTTAACCTTTTCCTTATCATACCTCACCTTATCCAACCTCACCTTATCCAACCTCACCTTACCCAACCTCACCTTATCCAACCTCACCTTATCCAACCTCACCTTATCCAACCTCACCTTATCCAACCTCACCTTATCCAACCTCACCTTATCCAAACTCACCTTATCCAACATCACCTTA
>LQNS02020119.1:513336-527199 GCA_001587735.2 Parhyale hawaiensis | reverse complement strand
AGTATAGATGCTTAACAAAGAATTTCTTTGACGGTTCAACTTCTTCCGCTTTGTATATAACCATGCAGCGTTATCTAGCGACAGCGGCAATGACATTTTGGACACATGATCGAACATCGATTTTTTTAGTTATTAAAACGGAGCCCCAAATTTTATTTTTCGGCTACAACGGCGCTCTTACTCGTAAGGTTAGGCTAGCAAGGTCTGGTTCTGCTAATATCATATGAGAAGCATATAAAAAACAGTGTAGACCGATATGACGCTACGCTGCCATGTTTGTTGAAAGAACTGCCGCTAGATGGCGTCGCATATTTGTCAACAGAGCAAGCAGATGTATGTGACCCGTTTCGGAAACAATTTATTAAGCATGTTAACTAATTTCATTGAAAACTTCCTCAACAATGTCAAAAATGCAACCCCACTCCTGAAATATTATAATTAGCCTTCCTAATTACTAATTCAAGCGAAAACATTGTTGTGAATGTCGAAAAACCAGAAGTGTAGCTTATTCACTTTGACCAAATTTTCCGATACACTGTGCAAGTATGGTTATTTTCTCCCACTTGAAAACAATGGGAACTTCAAAGTCTAATACCTCTAAAAACTAAGCATTTGCGACGAAAACGTAATTTACGAAAAAAAATCTCAAATGCCTCCAAGAGAGTACAAAATCGTGAAAACCCTCGTTGTAGCTAAACCGGACATTGACCATTTTTTGGCTTTACTTTCGTGTTTTGTTAAACCATAGACAAATATCTCACAAAATATAATGTTTATTGATTAAAAGATATTTGAAATGTACCTTTTCTGATTTTATTCACTGAATTAATTATATTGCCTTCAAGTTTTAAAATCATCTTCCTTAGGCATGTGTACGCAATATTTTTCTCTATTAATGGTATGGAGAAATTGATGACGTCACGTACGTGACTGGGGCCCATTGGCTAAATTTGATGGGGTCTAGCAAAAAATTTATGAGTATACATAGGGTCTAAGAATTGCCTCACAAAGTTTGACACTTTTGTCGAGTCGGTCCCCATCATATCGCTAAGCTGCTAACTATGTGGTATGCACAACCATTAAACGCTACTACCTACTCCATATTCTGCTACTCGCTCATGTGACGTCGGATAATGCCAGAATTCCCGACATATGACGCTATAAATCGCTTACGCTTTAGGAATTTTCGTTCTTTGGGATTTTCTGCTTGATGAGTTCTACTGAACGTCCAAAACGAAATTATATCATTACGACCTCCAAAATCACCTTTTATCATTATAGGCTCCAAAACCACATGTATATTATTGCCACCAAAACTATCTTTTATACTGAGAATGTACAAGCTAAGAATTTCATATCCGCTCCACCTTCCGTGGCGTAAGTCATTGGATGTTGGGGTAATACCGAGTGTCTACAAATATGCAATCATTACTCTAATTCCCCCAAACGGGAAACAGTACTGGAAACAGCTAACCTGAGACCTGTCTCACTAATTAGCTACGTCGTGGAAACGTTCGAAAGGGTATTCCGTGAACACCTCGTACACTGTCTAGAAAGTAATGAACTAACTACGCACTCCAAACTATGGTTTTCGCTATAAATGTTCCACTACTTTACAACTGTTGGAAAATTATGATTCCATAAAAGAGTCTGTCAAGAGAGTTATTTTGATGTAATATACTCGTACTTGGATTTTACTATGATTTTTAATAATTTGATAAGGGTAAAAAGGAATTCTGATGCTAAAACTTTCCCGTAGGGGTATACCGTATATATCGTGGAAAATTTCTGCGGTGGCTTGCATCGTTTGCTTTTACTTTACTTCGTTTTGATGGGCGCATCTCCAACGAAGGCATTAGCGCCGTTTGCTTTTAAAAGAACTTATAGTGTAATCGTCAACAAGAGAGTGTTTTCCAGACAGCCGGTATTCAGTAGAGTACCACAAGGCACCGTGCTTGAGCCTGTTCTTTTTTATCATTATCAATTACACAGGTACGACTGTAACTAAGAAGTCCCGTCATCATTTGCTGACGACACACGAATACTATATGTTATACGATCAGTGAAAGATGTGCATACTGTCCAATAAGATTTCAAAGGTATTTGCCAATGGTCAGTAAAGAATAACATGACATTTGATGAAACGAATTTCGAGCTGCGTCTATGCTTAAAAAACTTATTCTTTGAGTCCAGAACATATACCTCTAGTGTTAGGCATGAAATTGAAAGATAGGTAGGTAGTTTTAAGGCTAAGAGACCTTGGCGTCATACTGCAAGATGATGCTGCCTTTGAAGAGCATGTAGCTAGAAGAATAGCAGTAGGAAAGAAATGGGGTGGATGGGTTGTACGTACTTTCTCGTCTCTCTAAGTAGCAATGATGCTCCTTCTATTGATGCCATTCATACGGCTGAGCACAGAATTCCGTCATAGATGAGAATGAAAGAATGAGGATGAGAGGATGAGAATGAAAACGCAGCTAGAACAACATAAGGCTACTCAAAGATCATCCACTGCCAATATTCGAGGCATGCAAGAGTTATAGCGTGGTCACACAATCGCTAAAACTATGCTTTATTGCAACTTTAAACAAACTCAGAAGTAGGAAGTATTCTCAAAACTTTGCCATTAGCTATAGCGGAAGAAAACGGAAGATTGACAAGAAACGACTCTTGCCTTAGATATTCTCTTTAGTAGCATAGCAATGTCCAAGGCGAAGCCCTATGCGCTGCAACGCCATCGGATACTAACAAAATGCGTGGCTATACAATTTTTACATACGTGAGCGCACGCCCTTAGACCAGCACAAATGAATTAGCTGTCTCCAGCTGCGTTCAATACAACTAAGATTCTAATGCTTCGCAAGCAAATGTTTGGAAAATTCTGGAATATATCACAGCGAGTTTGAATGAGCGAGTTGAGGTGGCACATTCAGAAAGCACTGGAAGGACATGTGATGTACGCATTCCAGGCACAGATGGTAGAGAAGCTGCGACGAAATAATATGCCAATAGCTTTACTGTACGAGGAACAAGACTGTTTAACAAATGCCCCGGAACATTCGTATTGGCACCGATATGAAAATCACATACGGAATGTTATAAATATAATTCAAAACGGAGTTTCATTTTAAAAAAATTACTGAGAGGCCAGCGGTTACGTGCACTGTGGAGAGAACTCGCTGCTAGCTTTCTCTGTGGTCGCTAACTGCGATCCAACAGAAAAAAAAGACAAGCATCGTGATGCCACACACGTGAGGTGATGTGGAGAACGTCACTTGGACTTTGTCCAAAGAAGCACAAGGTACACAATGTACAATCCTTCAAAACAACCTGAAATCACTAGCTCCAAAACCATATCATTGCCTCCAAAACTTCCTTTGACCACAACCTTCAAAACCAATTTTATCCCTACTGCCACTAAAACTATCTTTAATCATTACCTCCAAAACCATATCATTAAATCATTATCACCTCCAAAATCACATTGTTTTTTTCTTTAAAAACTCTCAGTTTCCAGACTTCAGGCCACCTGCGGTGCAGAGGGACCCCCTACCCACCTCTCTTTCTTTGATGTTATCTTCAAGATACGATGTTTTTTCGTTCATATCTTTTCGATATAAACTTTCTTTACGTTTTTACCAGAAGCAATTTTTTTAATATTACCTTAAATACACTTCCGTCATGGTATTTCCGATATAAAGTATTTTCCGTATTACCTTCAAAACCGAATAACCCGCCAGTCATACCTTCCAAAGAAGCACAAATGTTAACGATTTACAGTTCATAGTAAGCTCGTGTTGTACGTATATTGTCCAGAATACAGCATACCAACAAAGTGACTGCTCTTATACCACGCTATAGAGCTCTAGGTATACTGTATTCTTATACCGTAGCTAGTACAGCACCCTGGGCAACCTGACCGCAATGTGTGCTTTAGCGCGCCAAAAATTATTGTTCTAACGATATTTTTGCTTCCACTTCCAGGGCGAATTTAAATCATATTGAATTTTATCTGTAATTACACGCTCGTCGTTCATAATTGATACCACATGCTTGTTCAAAAATTTAAAACATGCAGATGTTCAAACTTGCATCTAACGCCTGCGTAAATTTAAACAAGCTTGTTCAGCGTTTTATGGCATAAAATTCAAAGAATAAGCTCGCTCAAAGTTTTTTACCGCACAATTATTGAACATATAAAACTCGCTCTTGTTAAAAGTTCAAATCACACACCTGTTTAAAATTTAAAATATACGCACGTTAAACGATTAAGACTCACACGCTTGTTCACAGTTTAAATCACACACTTGTTAGAAGTTTTTAAAACATACGCTTGCTGTCAGTGCAATCATATGCTTGCTCGTTCAAATTTGATACCTACCGTAAATACGTCCCATCTATACCTCATCTTCCATTTATATTAATCACCTTATGCATAAGTAGTGTGTATTTTTTGCTTTTATGTAATTTAGGTCAAATTTATTAACAATAATTTGCGTTTGTTGACAGTAAACAGAGATTGTGCACTCGCCCTTCACCTCATTGTTTTTCACGATGCTGAAAAATGGCCGCCTAAATTGGAATATTCTTGGCATTTTTTATTATCACAACCTTTCATTCCCCTGAATTTAGTTTAAGTTTGTTTAGGCAATAATAGTTTATCCAAAGGTAAGTTAAGGTAGAGTTTGTTTAGCGCATCGTAGTGTCGGAGTCAAGCCATAAAATAACCGTTATTTTGCAACATACATCTCGCATAGAGCGTGAATATATCGAATTATGCGATATCTTCGCACGATGGTACACGGATACAACTCCTCCGACGGAGCGACACACATTCCACCTCCAAGTTTCGAAAGCAACTGAGCAGCCTCGGCGCTGCTACGGGGACGGACCGACGCTTTGGGGGTATCGACGGGGGCTTCGGACCCCCGCTCAAAATGCACTATTGTTACGAATGCAGCAACTTTGCCGAATATTTACACGTTGGTTCTGTAATGCCTGAACTTTTGCCGAGCATTTGTGGTGTAACTGAAAATTTTAGAACGTGAAATCAATGTTAATGAAATTCTTCCTTTCCTCTTCGTAGCTTAATTGAATTAAACGAAGCTATCGTTCTTTATGCCAATTTTGCATGCTGCTTTTTTTACGTGACTAAGTTTTAAAAATTGTGTTATTTGGGTAACACTTGAGACTAAGTCCGTTTCATTTAGTGATGTTAACAAAGTTCTTTCTCATTATATTCTAATGCCTCTCGTGCTGCATTAAATTAGATGAAACTTTCGTTCACTAAGGTAGATTTGAGTACTTCTTCAATTAATGAAGTATTGTAATAGGCAAGCAGAATTTAAAACCCAAACTTCGATATTCTACTTATGCTACTGCAAACCCTCTTCCTTTTCTTATTTTGATATATTAAGTAACTAGAAAATTGTTCGTTGTATTCCTTCTACAACTTCCCTTAACGTTCCTAATTCACAAAAAAAATTGTTATGTGAGTAAATTTCAAAAGTAGATTTATACTTATCCTTTTACTCCCGTCGGAGTGCTAAGGCCACAGCTCACGATAACACATAATGCGAAACGTTCATTACAGCTATGCCAATTAGGCTTCCGCTGGAGCGGTTTCGGGTTAGCCAGTGTTCCGCTGAGTAAAAATAATAGTTTGAAATATCAGTGGCTACTGCTCTGTTGACGCTATAGCAAGAAGCGGCAACGGTAACGTTTGGAATATCCTAGCCTCAACTCGCAATGAGCCATGATTTAGTTCGGTGTTCAAACACATGAAGTGGTAGTCAAGGTCACAGGAATATTTCGTTTCAAGAATACGGAATTTTGGAAATTTTGTGCGTTCGTCAACAGCAGACTAAATGCCAAACTCAAGCCTAGTCAAATAATTTTACGTCTGCTGAAAAATTGCACAGTTAGAAAGAAAACGGTAATCAAGTTAATCCTGAACTCAAATCGGTGTTTGAATTTCCCTCCGAAATCGAGATAGCCTAATCCGATCACGTTAACTTGTTCTGAACTTCAATCTTTGATCGCTGGTTTACTCCGGGTCGAGGTGGGCATTAGCAGCCCCTAGCAGCAACAACAAACCAGACGAATATAGTCTGACCATTTTATCAAGGCAGTTTGATCGTGGTCAAATTCTTCTGTAGCAGTGCCAATTCATTGGATATTCCAAAGATTTTTCTACATACAGGTAATGGGTGGGCTAATATATGGGCCGAACAAAATCTCAGAAATACCCATTGAATTTTCAACGCTATAGAGGAATTTGACCACGACTGAACTGCCTTGATAAAATGGTCAGACTATGAAGTTAGCGCAGGCGCACGGCCTGCGGCGCTTTTTTACTCTCTTGATTCGGCAGCCTGTGGTCGCATGGGCCCGAACCTATTTTTTCTGTACATATACTAGTGTTATATTCACTAATAGAAAAGCTGTTACCACGCTTGTACTTCAAACAAACTGGTTTATAATGAAGTGTTCGGCATGTTCTCGTACATTTTTTGCACCAGCTCACAAATGAAATACACTTTTAGTTAAAAGCCAAAATTTCCACCTATTTACTATGCTAGTCTACGTTCTCTGAGTGACACATAGCAGGTTTGCTTCTAATTAATTTTTTACTGGATCAAAAATACAACGCTTTCCTTGCATGGCTGCTCTCTTTCAATTACTGGCTTCTCTCCACCACGCAACTGCAGTAAAGTTTACAAGCCAAACTGATAAAAGTGCAATATTTGTCATTACTAGAGCCCGGATTTATTGCAGTTTCCGGCGTTAGTGCAATAACTTCAATAAGTGAAATAACTACAATAAGTGCAATAACTGCAATGAGGGCTACAAACGCAAAATATTAGGACGATTTCACATGTCCCTCATTATAACGCGTTCACTCAAACTGATGGACGCGGCCCGCTGATTTGAGAGTAACCGCTGCAGCAAACGCGGTAGACTGAAGTATGAAGCATGTCCCCTTTTTTGAACGTGATGCGTCATTCAAGTTCAGTAAACAGAACTTATAAATGCTAAATTTATTCTCTGCAGCGTTCACAGATGATGGACAAGTTAACAAAAAATGTTTTTTATCTTCACTTTAACGATTAGAATCAGTGTACAGTACTTCCGTTTGAGAGAAGAAAACTAGAAAACCTGAAAATGTTATGAAAACACGGACGCCATCTTCGATTTGGTAATCCAACTGATCGCTCTGCGCTGAGTTCCCTTCTGTCGGTTTATCAGGCTAGAACTATTCAGAAAATAGGCTGTTCCTATCAAAATCAGTCTATAAGATTATGGGATACGAATGTGACTTCAAACCGACGCAAATATAAGCGAAAATGTAAAGAAACGATACCATAACTGAACGCGCAGCGTCATTCACGTGATTGAAGCGCACTTCTACGTGTGGACAGAGACAAAAAAAAAATTACGCACATCCCGTGTTCATTTTCGTGATTGAAAGCGTTACGATGAGGAACATGTGCACTCATGTCACTTATTATCACTGCCACGTGTCACAAGACTGCAAACGCCATGACAATTGATTTCCTTATCAATTATTGTTCCATGTATTTGTTGGGCTAAAATCTCAAAATTTGACTATTATATTTTTATAACCTTTTTCATTCGGGGTATACATCATGCGAACTGGTAAAGCGGAATATTTGCAAGAATCATTCTCGCCATTGGGAAGAATTATCAATTAGCACAAGCACAATGCATACCTACTGATAATTGGTATTTGGAACCGAAATAGGGGTCCGTTGATCCACTGGCATGCTATTCCCGTTTGCTATTCGACTTTTTTTCGGTCCTCTCAATTATTTGCTGTGTTTGCCTTTTCTTTGTTTCCTATTTCTTCCACTCCTATTGCTTAGGTGCAATAAGTGCAATTTTTAAGAGCAATAAGTGTAATTTTTATGAGCAAAAAAAGCAAATTTTAGGTGCAATATGAGCAAATTTTACGTGCAATAGGAGCAATATTTAGGAGCTATAACTGCAATATTTTAAGCACAATAAATCCGGGCTCTAGTCATAACAATATTCATCCTCTTTTTTAAGCAGCTCTTTATCTTCTCTAACATTTCAATGTATGTTACATAATCCAATATTTTAATATTTGCCCTCACTTCTTCAGCAACACTGCATCTCAGCCAGTATGTTACCAATACAGACAAAGAGACACCGCTTTCGCTTACCAGCTATCTCTGCACTTCTTCATCTTATCCAATACTTTTTATACAAGATGATGTAAATAAAAGTACGCATTTTCTCTCTCTTTTTCCAATATAACACTTTCATGCAAGCCAATTTGGAAAAGAGATACCGATTAAAAATTCGTCCCACATCTCTTCATTTTACCTAACACTTATTGTGTAAACCAACTTAGACAAAAGATACGACTTTTCTACGTCTCTACACAATACCTAAAACTTTTTCAGACAGTTTATGTAAAATAAGGTCACTATTCCACGCTCTTACTACGTCGTTTCACAATATAGATATATGCTGGTAATAAAAACCAAAATAAGGAAATAGACACAGCCTTCCCTAACATGGAAAGAACATCTGGAAGGACGAAGCCTTCTATTAGTTATTATAATTCGCCTGAGCTACAGAATGCATTATGCAACAGCTCCTACAGCAAAACTCTGCAAGTAAAAGAAGTTTTAATTTACGTCTCTCGTCTGAAACGTTAGTTCACTTTATACCAAGAGCCTCTACACGGTGTTGAGACAGACCAAATTTAAATAACATTGCAGTATAAACAAATAAAATTATAGCCAATTAATTAAACGACGATAATAATATAGTGACATAATGAAAAATTTTAATATTATAGAGACGGCTTCATAGTGCAGCATCCCACCACTACGAGTACTGAACTTTCTGTTAACGCAAAACATGGTAATACTGTACTTTGTGGATGGTACTTAAATATTGGCTATGAACTTTCTAATCCGCTGGCATTTTTCCGCGACCATAAGTTATATGCAGGTAGTGAATCCCGTAGATTTTTTGCGACAGTAAGTTAAATCTAATAGATTGTTCGCTACAGTTAGTTAAATGCGGGTAGTGAATCCCGTAGATTATTCGCGACAGTTAGTTAAATGCGGGTAGTGAATCCCGTAGATTCGTAGCATTTAGTTCGTGAGGGTACCATACTGTACAGTGCTCATCTTCTTTCGTGCTTCTTTCTCAGATTTTATGTGTTTCTCTGCATTAGTTTTTTTTATATCCTTTTAGAAATCAGATGTTGCTCTGCACTAATAAATATCGAGTTGGTTATAATTATTTCTTGTTTTTTGAACGAAGTTATGGACAATGTTTTCAACAGTGACTTTTAGTTTAATTCCTGTGAGTTATCCTTTGCGCATTTTCTGCCATTGGACAGCTGTGTAAGATATATTATTCAATGCGCGAAGTATCACAAAACAGTACAGAAACATTACCTACAGCACAAAGTATCACTTAACGAACAAATATTAACTTACAGCTCAAAAGATCACTTAGAGTGCACATTAGTACTTCAAATAAAAATATCACCCACACAACAAATATCACTTAGGCTAAGAAATATCAACGATATTGCAAATATCACTTAGAGCTATACTCAGCTCGTTATCATTGACAGCAATTCATTAGCCTTTTAAACAAGATAATAAATTGCAAACTCATGAACAGACAGTGCCTCACTCCCATTTATATCTCCCTACCTCTCACCTGCACAGTATAATGTCAGCTGTTGATAATTTTCGATGTTACTTGGCACAACCGTCAACTTGTGCCACTATGTGTCATACACAAAAATACACAGCCGCACACGGCAGTTTTTAAAACACCTCCTTTTTTCCCATGACCCTCAACTTTAGCAATTGAACATATTATGCGCAAGAATAACTCTGTTTAATACATGTAATTTTTAATTATTTTTTCTTACAACAGATGTCCTCCAGTGCGCTTAAAGGGTACCGACCATTGAACTCCGTTTATGTAGAGCTCCCTCCCACGACGCATCTAAGCTTCCAATATTTCCATTACTTTTTGCATACAAATCAGCTTTCACCATTAAGACGTCAAGCATGAAGCTATTCAGACGAATACTTTAGTCCCCAACTCTTTTGTGATTTTATTTTGGTATCTTTGTCGCTTATAGCACACTCCGTTTACCCTCCCCCTTCTTTACATTCAGCTTACGCCCACTTGCTCAGTAGTGGCTAAAATAACAACATTTTTTGCCTTCTGTTTCATTCAGCTTTTGTCACTGGAAAGCGAGGCAAGATATCACAGGAGCTCGCGCTACAAACGAGGGATCTTCTTTCAGCGTAGCTAATGATAAGCATTCAATGAAGCAGATACACCTTGAACACTTCCTGTTCCTGGTCACCTGATGTGGTTCTATCACGAAACAAAAATGGCAGTGGCGTACAAATGTAGAGTATGTATTGACCGCCCGGTGCAACGTTGCAAATGCTGGCTGTGTAACGAACAGCATTCCAATCGAAAATTATAGGCGAATATCCGATATCGCTCACCAGATACTCATAGACGCAACAGAAATGAGTACGATTTTTCTGATAGATACGGGTCTCTACCCTGCAAATTTCATCACCCAACCCTGCTCTGTCTGCCCGAGGAAGGTGAGCACCCTTCCGACCGCAGTAGTGAGAGGCCGTGATGTGCTGCAGCCGTAGTTTCAGTTTGGATGTTTGTATAAGCCACTTCTAAAACATTCGATGTTAACTCGTCAGTGGAGATGGACAGCACGGCCCCAATAACTGAAAGACTCTAATACAGCGCTGTCATTAAGAATTTGCTGATTTTAACACCCTCAGAAAAAAATTAGTATGACTTCCTGAGGAAATGGTTTTCAACGGTGTGTGTGTTTCCGCGACCAATCCTGCTCCACAGTCATTGTTTCATATTCGTCACCGTGATCTCAAGAAGTGCCTGGCACTAATAACGGGATTATTGTTACACAAATTGGTCTTATAAACGGCCTGGCTATGGTATTTTTTAGGCTAAGAAACAAGGACATGAAACTAAAGGATGAGCATTTCCTGCTCTTGCATCTTGCCCCACAGCCATTGTTTCCATATTCCAGGCTGTCTGGTACCGTAGCCTCCAGAATTCCAAGGCTGCGATGATGCACGAGCGTCTCGAAATATTTGCCATTCAAAATCGGTTGTAGGAGCAGAAGTTGAGCCTGATATGGCAGTCACGTGCCAGTCCAATAACTCTGAGGGATGCTTTCCAATTGCTTATGGCTTCCTTGCATACAAATTTTCCTCAATTGCCCTTACTCTAAGAACTAATCGGGGCTCGTCTTTCTTGTCTTTACTGGGCAGTGTTTCTTTTTTTTCGATACGAGCGGGTGCCCGTACCCTAAGAACTAACCTGGGTTCCTTCTTCTCTTTACTGGGCAGTCTATTTTTCGTCCTGTTACATTCGAGCACTAATAGCTCGTGTTTCTTACTTCTTGTCTTACTGGCAGTGTATATTTAACTTGCTAAATACGAACGTGTGCTCGTACTAAAAAACTAATCGAAGCTCGTTCTTCTTTTACTTATGAAGTAAGCCTTTTTCACCTTTGTAGGATATGCGATTTGGAGTATGGAAGATCCAGCTTTGGGGGAAACAGTGGCTACGAATAAATTACAAGTCAACGCTCATTACAAAGTATTGGATTGTTATTGCACTTCTAAATTGCTTTCGCCTTCGCCAAGAAAAAAAGATACCTTCAGTTTATTTTTTTATCTGAGAACGGAGTCGTTGAAAGTGACGAAATTTAATTTGTGTTGAAGCCCTGACGACTCTACCATGAAGGAAGCAGTGTAACTGCATGCCACATTTTCCGGATTTTCAGCATACAGTAGCGTATGCTCCTGCTGCTGCCAATTGCAAACAGGCTGAGATGTGTGTGGCCTTCTTTTTTGTCCTCTAATTATTATATTATATTCAGAAATTTAAGTCTCCCTTTCCACAAGAAAGGCGATATATCACCAATGAAGAAAGAATGGATATATAGTATGACGATTGACATGTGGAATCCATGCATGAGGATGTTCCCACACAGGATCGACGCCAAAGGGAGCAGCAAATCCGAAAAAAAGAGCAAGGACAGATAAAACTAAGATCTGTATGAGTATGAAATGGGAAGGAAGTACAGTGGGCACGATAAACAGATATCTTGGTGGCCTAGCTAATGGCTATGGTAACCTAGAGTCCCCCAGGAGGCACTACTCCCCATAACATAGGGTGAATGAACCTAACCATTTGGCCTGTGGCCATCCTGTGCCCTAATGGGATTCTCTTGCTGTTAAAAGTATGGCCAAAATATTCAGCTCACTTTTTTCAAAAATGAGGAAAAGCTCTTCGAGTAATACCCGAAATTTGACATGAGTTCACAATTAGGTTTTAGAGATTCCAGTGGTTACTCACTCTATTTATTCAAAGTACAACAAAACCGTATCAACTAAATTGATGAACTCGGTAAAAATATAGGCTAGTTAAATGATTGAAAAGCAATTGAAAAATATCTAAGAGATAAATCCACGACTGCAAAACACCTTTATCATGATCACTGCCATGAGGTACGGATGCAGCCATGTAGTCCGGTCGCTATTTGCTGGCGACACGCGAGTATTAGCTGCGGGGCAATAATTACCTCCACCAAGGTTATCTTTTCGTCGAGTTTGTTTGTCTGTCTCTTTATGTATTTGTCTTTTTGGCTCTGTGTTTGTCCGTCACAATAATAACTGAAAAAGTTATGGACGGATCCTTACGAAAATTATAGGGATTGTTAGGTGTGTTAAGAGTAACAGAGATTAACTTTTGATGAAAATCCGTTCATCTATGTGTTTGTTTGTTTGTTTGTTTGTCTGCCAACTTTTTCTAAATGCCAAAAGGTGAAGATCCGTTCAACCGTTTGTTTCTTTGTCTGTTTATCTGTCTGGTTTTTTCTTGGTACCATAACTCGAAAAGTTATGGATGGATTTTTCATTAAATTTACATGAGTTGTTAGGGATATCACGAAGAGTAAATGATCAAATTTTTGTGATGATCTGTTTGCTCGTTCGTTTATTTGTCTCTGAGTTTGATTGATTGTTAGCAAAATAACTTAAAAGGTTCTTAATAGGTCTTTACGGAATTGTTAGAAATGTTAATAGACATAATGATCAAATTTTGGTGAAGATCGGTTCGTGTTTGACTAATTTTTGTCAAGATGTTTGTCAGCAACATAACTTGAAGAGTTATGAACCGATCTTCAAGATAATTACAGAAACTGTTATTACCGTCAAAAGGCACAAATGATCAGATTTTGATGCTAAAGTAAAGGAAATCATAGTGTCAGAAGCAAGTTGAATTTTCGCATATTGAATAGCTTGGAGGAGGTATTCTCTCTCAGAGTGCTCTAGCTGGAAGATGTACTGTCTGTCCAGCGAGTTTGAAAACTATCTGCTAATGATGGGTAAGCAATAGCACGACTTTCAATGAAACAAAATGCAAACTGCTTAGATTCGAAAAAAGTTTAACACTCTTTGAGTCCATGACACATACTACTAAATTTAGTGATGGGCATGAATCGAGAGAAGGACAGTTTCAAGAGACCTTCACGTAAGAATGCAAGATGATGCCACTATTGAAGAACAAGCAGTTAAAGTTATCGTAGTGGGAAATCAATGTAGAGGATGGGTCTGTGAACTTTTTTGTCACACGAAGTAGAGGTTATGTTCATTCTATGTATGGAAGCAACTAATTCTGACGAGAACAGAGCACTGTTCTCCAGTTCGGAATAACTTGAAGCTATTTAAAGATCGCTTACAGCCAAAATTCAAGGCATGCAAGAGTACG
>LQNS02020119.1:501960-513264 GCA_001587735.2 Parhyale hawaiensis | reverse complement strand
CTATGTATGGAAGCAACTAATTCTGACGAGAACAGAGCACTGTTCTCCAGTTCGGAATAACTTGAAGCTATTTAAAGATCGCTTACAGCCAAAATTCAAGGCATGCAAGAGTACGATTACTACAAACGATTTAGTTCTCTACTGTCAATATAACGAAGATTCGAACGCTTCACAATCATAAATGCTTGGAGAATTCTGCAACGTATCACTGTGAATATAAATGGACGGATTGTCGCCAGACACTCCGAACGGACTGGATGGAGTTGTGATATGCACATTCCAAGCAGAGATAGTGATAGAGCTGTGGCGACAAAAATACTCTAATAGCTTCCCTGTAAGGGAATCAAGACTGTTTAACAAAATGCAACGGAATATTCGAAACGCCACTAACATTAAAGTTATTTATTTCTAAAACTTGCTGAAGTCTTATTTAAAAAGAATGCTAGATAGACCAGCTATCAGCCGTTACGTGCACTGTGGAGATAGATCGCTGCCTGTACTCCCATCGGTCCTTAGCTGTGACCCAACAGAAGAAATTCAGCATCATGACTCCACACACATGACGTGACGTGAGGAACATAACCTGGAATTCACCCAAAACTCACAAGGTAAACAAAGTAGGCACGCCCTTAGAAGAGTGTGTCAAGCGATGCCGCTGAAGTGTCTCCTGGCCTCAGTGCAAATATTCTCTTTGTTAATATTAGACATTATCACTAAATTCCTAACTTACACCAGAATTTTCTTCCGCATACTAGATTAGATAAGTGGCAGTAGACGAACCAACAGGCCCAATATCAAAGAGACACCGCCACTTCGCCCCGGCGCTCTATGAGCTACTGCCATTATGTCAGAAGGAAATAGATCACTGAGGCCGAAAGAAGAAAAGCAAGGGGCAGGAATCTAAGTCAAAGAGACGATCATTCAAACACGATCAATAGCCGCTAATATGCGGGGCTGAGAGACGTTTAGCTCTATAGGCTGAGCGGAAAAGAGAAGATGGATTAAGGTGGCCTCGGAAGCTTTGGCCGTTAAGAGTTTGCGACTCCTGGAGGAGGAGTTCTTAGCAGTGTAGGATATCTCTCCCAGTGTTTGTCAAGCATCGTCTGGTAAGTTAGGAATTTAGTGATAATGTCTAATATTAACGAAGAGAATATATGCACTGAGGCCATAAGGTCATTCAGCGGCATCGCTTGACACACTCTTCTAGGTGCGTATCTACTTTGTGAGTCTTTGGGCGAATTCCGGATTAGATTTTGGTGTTGATAAGAAGAAACTAATTGTTTCAGAATCAATTTGAATTTTTCTTACCGTTACCTTGCTTGGCGGAGGTATGCGCTCTCACAGTGCTCTCTAGTCTTATCTAAAATCATTGTCAGGTAATGAAATTAGGAGTTAAAGAAAATGCTCTAGTTTGGGACGTATCGTTCAGCTGCTAGAAGTAGTAGCAAAGTTTTTCAATAGCGTCGTCCCTTTAGGGCACAAGTTTGTAGAAGTTCGGCATGTCCAAATATATATTTCATTGGTGAGCACCTACTTATATCGTTGGTTCTCTGCAGTGTACCCATTAAGGTACTTACTTCGATCCAGTAGCTGAAGAAGGAGGCAAATTACGGCGTGGCTTACAAAATGAAACTAAATATTAAACACAAACAGTAAGTTCAGAAGAAACTACAATAATCCTCTTCAGCTTAGCGAGTTATTCATATCAGTATGTCCACAAAGGCCTGACACAAGTATACGGAAATTAAGACCTAACGAAGGTGGTGGACTTAATGCTACACAAGTGGTATCCTAGATACTTTAAATAGTAGCTAGGATACCACCTGCAACTATTCAAGTTCACTGCTTTCTTTAAGTCCTAATTTCAATACCTGATAATGATTTTAGATAAAACTAGAGAGCACTCTGAGAGCGCATACCCCCGCCAAGCAATGCAACAGTAACGAAGAATTCAAATTGATTCTGAAGCAATTAGTTTCTTCCTATCAACACCAAAATCTAATCATTTGTGCCTTTTGATAGTATTAACAGTTTTTGTGTTTTTTTTTTGTGAAGATCCTTTCCTATTTGTTTTAGTTATGCTGCTAACAAACATTATGACAAACATAAGTTAAACACAAAAACGGACAAACCGATCATCACCAGAATTTAATAATTTATATCTTCATCATTGCTAACAACCACTGTAAGTTTCATAACGATCCATCCAGATTTTTTCGAGTTATTGAACTAACACATCATCACAAAAATGTTGTCATTTGCTCTTCGTAATATACCCAACAACTCATGTCAATTTCATGAAAATCCCTTAATAACTTTTTGAGTTATGGCACTTAAAAAAACTTGGCAGACAAACAAACAGAAGAACAAATTTTCACCAAAAGTTAATCACCTGTTACTGTTAACACGCCTAACAATCCCAGTAAACTTCGTAAAGATCCGTACAAAACTTTTTGTGCAATATTGGCGACAGACAAATTGATAAATAGACAGACACGACAAAAACCTAACCTCTTTGGAGGAGGTAATCTTAATATTCCAAATTGAAACTATGTTCTTCAGCATAGCAGGAGAATCAATTACTAACATAATCATTTAAAGCTTTACCGATAAATATGCAAATATTAGTCGCCATAAATATGCTTTAGCTGGTGCTGTACAATTCATCCTCGTCATCAGTGTTGTTATATTTTTCATTTCAAGGTGTCAACTTAGGCCTAGAGCAAGTTATGCCCAAGTATACGGAAACATCAGTCAGTAGCAATATGTTCGGAAGCTGTAGAATTCATCCACGTCAGTGTATCTATATTTTTGGTTGCAGTGCAGCAGCGGATGCAGCTTAGAGGAGGACGCCGACCCGTACCATAAACTCCACCTCGACACCAATAACTTTGATAAATGATTTGGACCCAGTGAGGTCGCATACAAATCCTTGGGACAACTTCAATGTCGCCTGACAATGCAGAATTTTCTATTCCAGCCCACGCCTCCATCTTCACATCGACAGTTTCGGCCTTTCAGGAAAGGGAATGGAATCTGTCCCGCGCAATGGATGGTATTCTGCGATGCTGCTCTTTCATGGTATTTGACGCTAGAATCCTCTATAAGCTTTCTACTGCGGTATTCTGTAGTATTATTCTGGCCCTGGAATGTTGAGAATACTGCAGTGGCATTCTGCAATAGCTACAATAATCTGTTATGGTTTTTTCAGCGGCATTCTGTGGTAATACGTGAAGGTGATCTATAATGTCAATTTGCTATCATTTTCTGTTACAGTATGTTGAGCTGGCTAATATTTCAGTGTTCTTTAACGCTATTTTGTTAAAAATATCTATTCTGCAATGGCATTAACCAATAGCATTCTGCTGTCGTACCTCACCATGCTGATATCCGATGATACCCTCTGCCGCTAAGCCGTCGTTGTATTCTACTTTAGAACAATTACACCTAATTGATTCGCAGTGAAGGGGCAAGAATACCATGAAAAGTTCGGAAATTATCCCATTGTCCAGCTAATCTTTTTAGTGTGAGCCACAATTCGCAACAGCACATAATACGTCAGGAAAACATACACGGAGATAAATTCCTCTAACGGTGAGCTTACATTTACGTTTGAAGAGGAGGTAAATCTAAACGGTAAGCAGATTAGATTTGCATTTGAAAAAGTAAATCGAAACAAGAGTCTGATTAGATCTGCTTTTAAAATAGGCAATTCTAAACAGGAAACTATTTAGCTTTACCTCTGAAGAATTCCTTTGACCTGTGCTTCACACCCAGAAATGTGCTGATAAGAATTCATTGCTGAGATCTGTGTTCGTCCGCTTGGGTATGCAGGCGTTCAAGTCAATATTTTATGATAATTTGAAGTATCCATCTTTGCGACATTTTGACCCTCTTGGGATCTAATATGTAACGTTTCGCTTGGGTATTTATTGCCCTTTTCATGAAGCTTTTCCAGGGAACATTAATAATGACGATATTATAGCCGCAATAAATTCATTTCATTTAGTGTCAAATTGTACTAAACGAAACCGTATCCTACTTCCTTCAAACGTTACTCTTGATGCAGAGAAATGTCGAGCTCCAGTTAGACTAGAAAATACTAGAATACTGTTTTGATCCTCATGTTTTCCAAATTGAAGATTTTAGAGTCCATCTTCATTCTTGAATTAATACGACCCCTCATAACATAGATATTGCTTTCCCATTTTTACGTTAGACTCGGTATTATTTTTTGTGTGATTTAAGTCACGTACAGTATTTTGTTCATCCAATAGTTTTCCGCTTTTCACGATGTACAAAAATGTTCTTAACTTACTCTGATATATATGAATTATAGAAACGCCCGTTTTTGTTTCAAATTTGAACAACTTACGGTTAGATAACTTACGGAAATGTCTGCTTAACATTTTTCGCTTTATTGTTTATTATCCAAACGCGAGTGAGCACCCAGATAAATTGCACAGTGTTATTTTTCATCATATCTCAAAACTTATTCTTGTCACTATAATTTTTAGATCTCAAAAAGCCTCTGCCGAGACTACAAATACGGGGAGTTACATGGCAGAAGATTTTTTTAAGTGTTCCCAACCAAAGCAAGTCCAAATTTTACTATAACTTAAGAAATAATTATCATGGGCACCGTGTTATAACTGCAGACCTTAGGCTTGAGGGAAAAGTTTCTAACGCAACTCTTCCTTGGATGTCAGTGTCCACTGTTTGCAAAATTTACCTTTGGATCATTGAATGAGGCGTGTGAAATGCTGCAGACATTATTCACTGATAAAATCACACCAAAAAAAACGAGCAGATTCAAGTCAGGACACCGCAAGGGCTACTCGTCGTTACTTATGGTTGAATCTAGCGCCGAGCCAGTCTGAGTCCTGTTGATGTGTCCGAGATGCACTTCAGTGTATTCACGTGACATGGTCAGCAGTTCTGATTAAAAAAAGTAGCTGATACACCAATATGGGGTTTAAGTTTAAAGGTTGAGAGCACAAAAGAAAAAACAAGTACAAACATACCAGTTGCCGTAACCACAGCCCAGACCATGACGTACAGCAGAGTGAAGTTGATACACTCGTCTGGGTAAAATGGAGCCACATGTGGTTCCAGCAATCTTGAAGATCTGTGATCGACTGCAGCCGTGCACTTTTTAGGGTTAGTTGGCATATATCTGCAGCACGAACCAGTGTGTGTGAGCTTCGCAGGAGATGTGGTCAAGTGGACTTTACCTTCACCCTCGTTGATAAAATTTCATCATTCCGATGATTTACTGACTGCTGAACGTCGAAAATTTCCTCATCGCTAAACAATACGTCCTTCCACGTCATGGAGGGAAATGATTGCCTTTTCAACCGATAACCACTTTAACCCACACACTCCTAACTAAATTATTGTACGCCGAAATACTGCGACCTCCTTTAAGCAACAAAGTAGCGACTCTAATTACAGCTCAGTAAATATTCTGCCAGCTCAGCTCTGCAAGAGCTGGACTCCAAAGGCCGTGCCGAAATCGGAGAGCAAGGTGGGGCAAACCAGCGCCGCGGTGATGATGACCCCTATGACCTTGGTATCTCGACTACACCCGATATGAGTGCTACTTATTACTCAGCCGTTTCTTGGAGCAAATCACCGCTGCTATAGCAGTATACCAGCAGCAGGGGCGCACGATAAAGGGGTGCCGATGTAACTCACTTATTTGCTTTCATTATTGACAGCCCAGTACACCAATTCTAAATAAGACATCAATTTAACGAAGTTCTGCAGCTCGGCCTCATACGTCCCTAGCTCCTAGCATCATCTATATTAGCGATCCAATATTGCAAGTATTTTAGTTTTAACAAGCTTTCCTCTTCAAACAAGGGGACCTGCTCGGCACTCCATCTCAGCTCCCCCTCGTCTCAAAGAGAACATCAGTATTTGAGTCATGTATTGACCCCTCGTCAGGTGAGGGCCCCTACCGAAATAGAGGGGCTCACCCTCGATACTGTACAGAGGGTGACTAGCAGTTTTCTATTACATCACATGAGGAAGCTTGCATTGCTCATGTAACCGTGATGTCAGGAGAGAATACATAAATGCTGGTTAGTTGGTGCGCAGTCAAAATGCTGTACTGCCCCGCTTAGCCCATGGGAAAGATCCGTTCCAGATAACTGAAAAATTCGTACAAAAAGGACTAAATAAAAAAAATCACAACGGTCAGGATCATTAAATGCTGATATGCAAGCAAGCGGATTAGATTTCCGGAGAAGATAAATTACTCGCTTTGCATCTGTGGGTGAAATTAAAGATATTGGGAGTAACTAAAAGGCTTTTCATCATGGTTTGGGACACTGAAAATGAATGATAGGCCAAATTATCAACAACCTAACAATTTTCCTCTTCTATTGAAAAGCTACGCGCTGGAATTAAAAATATCTTTGCGCACTGTTAGCTACAGTAATGGGTGTTCTGTGTATGAAAAGAGCAAAATTCTACGAAAAAACTCAATTAAACTAAAGTCTCTCATTATTAGCGAGCTACATAAGAAAACCATATTATTAAGAAACTTCCTCTTGAATTGATTGACGTGTATGTTGCCATCAACATCAATCGTAGTAAGCAGCACAGAAAATGAGAATAAAACTAGTGACATCGGCAGTTAATAGAAATATTCAAGTACTTGAATGGGTTCATTGGCGTTCCTATGACGGGAGTTTTTTTTTACAGAGGCGTAGGTGACCACCTCCGAAACAACGTCCAGCAATTCATACATAAAGATTGAAGAACTACTCTCTGCCAGCAGTTTTTCTTGTACTTCATAGAGAACACTTGCAATAAAACTTCCCTCCAAGTTATAAGTGCAGAGACAGTCAATGTGTTTAAAAATCATCTTGAAAAACATTGAGAGCAGCACTCCACAGCTACGAGCTCCTGCTCCAGGAGTCCCAAACTCATAACGGTCAGAAATTCAGAGGCCACCCTAATCCGTTATCTTTCATATACCAACCAGCTTGACGTCTCCAAAATCCGGGGATCTGCAACAAATAATCATGCTTGCACAATAAACTCTTTCGCTGAGTTCATTTTTCTTCGTCGGATGTCCAACTGAATTTGACATAATGACAATACCTCATAGAGGGCCAGGTTGCGAGTCCCGGTTGTTCACTGAGAATGTATCTGTTGGTCCGTTTACTGCCGGCTATCTTTTCTGATTTAATATGATAGGCGAGTTCTGGCTGGCTCGGAGCTTGCTGATAAGAAATACGACAAAGTTTGAAAGTTTTGAAAAAATACTTTATTGTGTATTCAATACGGCTTTCATCTATGGCACTGCACTTTTTTATCTCCTTAGAGTGTTGTACTTGTACACATTCCCTGTGGCTCTGAAATTGATTTGTTTGCATTTTGATCAATGGACTTCTTCAAAACAAGAGTTTTATTAGTCAACCACTATAATAGAACGCAGTTTGCTGGTTACTCGATCCCTCGTCTGCTTGGCAGGTTGGTCCGTCTCTCCGTCCTAAAATTACGATAGCTAATATTGTTTTTGGAACATGCTCGAGCTACAGAATTTTCCACAGCCTGCATCTCATAAAAGTAGTAAGGGACTATTTGATGTCCTTTTAAGCATGGTATGGGAGACCCTCAATGTTGAATGCAGTTTACGTTCCTGTCCAGCATAATCCATTTCACATATAAAACCTCTTCTTTGGCTGAATTTCTTTCTGGCAAATGAAACTTCACGCTGAGCAGAGACCAAAGCATTTTCAAGTCTTATCGCCGCCATATTTCGATCCTCACGGTTCAATGCTGGTATCCAGGATACAGCGGCGACCGAGTATTTCCGGTAAATTCTTTTGATCAACCTATATTTTTTGGTGCTACTTGACTTTCAAACATTTCAAGACTAATATGTTCGCGCTTGTTCTTACAGAATGAAAATTTTGCTCTTGCAAAACCCACGATGGCGCAACTGTCGTTGATTTAATGGAAGATCAAGGCTACGGGCGTGAGGCCTTTTTGTAGCAAAACCCGTACAGCAAGCAAGAACCATAAATAAGCTGCATTACTAAATTATTGCCGTCATTTTGACGACTGGGTATTCCGGTTACATTGTATCCCCTGCGTCTTAATTGATTTAGGTCGGAATATTCATAGGTCACTTCTGCTTCTAAGACTCACAAAAACTAAATGCCTCCTTTGCACCGTAGCTCTTCGCGTGCTCATTATGTGAGCATCATCCTATTGCCTATCATTGATTTTTTAATTTAGTGGTGCCTTACTTTAACCGAGAATTAGGGTACTTTCACAAAAAGCCAAATAAGAGCCCACAGACATTCTAACACAAGAAGACACTTTCACAGGACAAGCCTTAAAAGTTCCATTAATAACTGATCAAATAATGGCGCCTTCACCCTTCTGCTGACTTCTTAAGAATACATTACCATATCGGCCATTTACGACCTATCCATTATTCCAGCCTTCATGGCCATCAAGAGCAACACGAGTTTCGTACGGAAATAAAACTTTCGAAAAGTTGGTTTCTAGACCCCATTGCCCATTACAGACAATTTTGAATGCATTTTTTGATTAGTTAGGTGCATTCAACGGTGTGCCGAGCTCTACGCCAAAACAAGGCGACTGGATACTTTTAAACACAATAGTTTTGTAATGAGCCAGAAAGTTATCCACTAGTAAGTCAGGAGTTATTTGCAGCTTCGCTCTTTATTCGGGACAGAGAACGTTCAGAAATAGCCCACAACTGATTGTTTTCGACCCCGTGTGTTATACCTTCGAAAGTTGCTTTAATTTTTCGTACAATTTGGTAACAAGTACATTTTTTCAGGTATTTCTGATCATGATTTGTTGCGCAAAAGTTCAAAAATAATGAAACCGGTCTAGCGGTTGTGCCTCATTCTCGACTCGTCATTACACGATGATCAAATCGCTCGTTAATTAATGAAGTCCCTGAATATTCATGAAAACTACGGAAATGGTTACAGCTTGTTTAACACTTAGTGTATAATCCAGTGACTTTACAATGGTTCTATAAATTTTCACTTGATTCCTATGAGTAGCTTTTCGACAGAGTGAAACATGGTTGACTCGTTCACTGGCACAGTTTGTCACGAGATACGAAACTTTAGGAAGGGTAGCGGAGATTCAGATATTCAGATCACACACACACCGTTTTACTTTATTACCTTGTGTTATGTTTCCCATGTGTGTTTATAAAGTGTAGATTTTACTTATTAAAATTCATTATTATTTTGGTTTCCAGATTGTACTGAGGATGGGATTAATTCCCGAAACGTTTACTTTTATTATTTGCGTTTATTTTTATTAGTGCTTTTTTGAAATCCTGAAATTAGACTATGATTCATTTTAGAGCAGTGACCTTGGTCCTTTGATTTTTACTGAAATCTAGGCTTTTAGCCACTCGTTCCTATGAAGTCGTTTCTTACACACAGTGCGTAGGGTAGAAATACGTTCCAGACCCTCTGGTGACAGGTGAAAATCCACGATATAAAAGTAGCAGATGTAACTAGGTCAGGCATATTAATGACAGCTTGTAATAAAATACACTCCCGCTCTATTAATCACTATGAAAAACAGATGTAAATTGTGCTTCTCAGCAAACTTTCCGAGCCAGTAAGCCATTGCACTATAGTTAAGGAAAAATAGAAGTAACTAGAAGGAAGTAACAAGTTGAGGAAAGAAGGGTAATTTTATTAAAAAATATACTCTAAAATCATTGGAAGACATGTTCTTGGAGTAAAGAACAACAGAGTGTTAGGCCTCAGGGGTCTATAAATTAGTAGGTATGCAATTTTGTACGCACCACACTCTGAAATGCAGTAGATAAAAATAAAAATTTGTCTCAGTGCCTGATGGATGCAACGGAAATGAAGGAATCGGGTGAACTGGAAGGGGAACTTCTTTCCTCAGATAACATTAGAAAATGTTTTAGATACGGGAAAACATAAAACAGGAGGTCCTTTCTCATATAGGATATGAAATCTAGGCCTCGGCCCTCTCTGAGCCAACTCTATCTTAAAAGGTAGAGATGATAATAGTAGAGTGAAATCATGGGCGGCATACAGAGAGAAGACTGTAGTTATAACGAGTTAAAATTCAGTGCATTGGTTAAAACGCGGGACTGTCGGTAAAGAAATAATAAAAGACAGCAGGTGAGAGGTACGGTGGCATAGTCCCAATTATTGACATTTTATTGCACAGTTTCTGTGCTCAATTACATTCAACTCAGTTTTGCACCAAGTGGCCTTTCAACCATTTATCGCATCCTGCTATATTTTAATCACTTATTATTGTCAATAGGGTCCCAGTTTAGCTATTTTATCACTAGTATAAATAACTTGTCACCCTCTTCATCATTTTTCAATATGCTCCCTTTTTCGCCAGTTGATGCTACCTAGTGCCTTATCAGACTCTAACTTTTAGAGCTTGTAGCCTCCCCACCAGTTTCTGCATTTCTGTTATCCTCCCCACACTAGTTTTGGCGTCGTTGCGATCTCCATTTTTTACGTACTGTTGCCTTCCCCATCTGTTTCAGCATCCTGATGCTTTCTCCATCTGCTCTGGTCTCCTGTTGCTGTCCCCACCAGTTTTGACAATATTGTATTTTTCTTCACCATGTTTGCGATTTTTTGCTCGTTCTGCCAATCATTGCATCCCGCTGTCTTCTTTGCCACCGTTTTGACATGCTTTGCCCATCCTACAGTTTTGCTTCCTATATCCCTCTACACCAACATTTCCCATCCCTTCCGTCAGTTTCAGCTACTTTTAGCAGTCAGTCTACCTAGCACGATCTACTTCAGTCAACTTCCGGTCTGTTCATTAGTTGGAGCTTCTGGCGAGCGTTCACGGAAACCATCTTTTTCTTGAATCTTTTCTTAGGGCTCTTCATTCGCTTCCAGAAGTTGAGGGCTCTCTAGAACCTAAAGGATTTAAAGGCATTTTCTGAAGCTGTACCCTGATTAAGTTTCCCCCGTTTTGAAGATCAAAAGTAAAGTAATTGGTTTTCGAGGTCGAGCTCTCAACGGGCAACTGCATATGATCATAATTGCAGTTTAATTTTTTTAATTAATGCCTGAAAGCTCGTCTGATAAAATTGTGAAGAAGGTCGAATTCTTCAGGCATTCCGCTGAATAGCAGAAGCGGTTTCCTTGCACCCAACAGCAGCAAACGAAAGTGGGGCTGTATAGGTAACAGTACGGGAACTCGACTCGTGAGTCTGCGTTGCCCGTGCAATGTCTGTTCTGAGCTCAGTGCCTCTCAGACTCTTGCCGTAGATCCTAT
>LQNS02020119.1:483384-501655 GCA_001587735.2 Parhyale hawaiensis | reverse complement strand
GCAAAACAAGCTTCAGCAGCATTTTAATAAGAGCTTTGGATGAGCTTTTATGCTACGACATAACTCAAAGTTCCTCTTGAAGCTCTTTGTTTGTATACAGAGCTGCCACTTAGGGTAATTGCCGCACTGTTTTACCCGAGGCATAAAACTTAGCGACTATCTTAATTTAAAGGAGTGGGCCGGCTTTATATTGCACCACTCAATACGGTGCCCACCGTGAATAAAAACCGATGATATTTCACAGTGCGCTTGCGAACAGTGGAGATACGCGCAAAATAATAAAACGATAGTATAGCGCATAGGAAATTAACAGTAAGGTAGAATTGTCGTGAGCCAAAAGGGTTCTCGGAAAACAACGTCTACGAGATTTAAAAATGACAACGTTCCCTGGACTAAAAAGGACAACTGGACCCACAGTTGGATTACTTCTTGCTTTAGTACTTGAAAGCTTCTCGGAAGAAATCAGTGCGACAACTCCCAGCGTGTGCAGCGATCCCGCTGGTGCTTCCTTCCTTGTTGTCGAACTTGAGACCAAAGACAGAGCATGCAGGGAGTTCTCTCCACAGTTAGCGTAACCGCTGGTAGCTCTGCATTTTGTTATGGTTTGTATTATATTTTCTATGAAATATGTCATTTACATTATGTCTTAGAAGATTTTAACTCATTATAGCATAAAGCAAACTATTATCCTTCCTATGGTAGGAAAAACCCTTTTAATACCGTCCAGATACATGATACTATGGGTAATTAATAGATTAAGACGATTCCAATGCCTCACTTTTGCTACACAGTATCTAAATATATGCGACAGAACGCAACATTTTTTACCTACGGTGTATTACGCTCTTAGAATTGTTTCTTCGGTGGGTAATAGTGAATATTTGGCTGCACTAATTACTATTAGATCAACCTATGCATTTCAACTCTCGCTTTAATCAGACGAACTCAATTACGACTACAGTATATCCAAGAACGATGGAAGCCAAATTTAGGATGCGTCACCTTCAGCAATTAGACGACTAATGAGAGTTGGCGTGGGAACCCAAGGCCCTCTGGACGGAGTCTGTTACTGTTGACCTGTGTGGTCATACTTAGTAGAGAAATTAAATTATACGAAGTGCAGCGCTGCAGTGCCGAAAGGAGTTTGGCCTTTTAGCAGCATTGCAGACATAGAAAAAGGCCTAATTATAATTGTGTTGCCGATTGGACAAGTGAAGTAACTCAGAACATTTCACTGAAAAACTGAGGGGCAGTCAACCTTAATGCAAGCAATTTTGAACTTGAGATGCTGTGTGGCCGCTAAAGTAGACCCCTGTCGAGGGACCTACTGAAGCTTCAATACAAATAGCTATCTGTCAAAGAACAGGATTGGGAAATATTGGCCACTGGTGTACAGACAGTACCTAGCAAATCTCTAAATGGGATTAGAAAGTGAAAGCTGCCGTATTTATTTAGCCCACTGACCACGAGGCTTCTGAAAATGGAAAGTAGTCGGTCAAGGGTTTCTGCCCATCAGTTAATGCCTTTGCGGAGTCAACTGCACTTTGACATACTTAATTACAATTGGTAGTTTACACTGAAAAAAAGTTCGATGCACATAGGTATTTCACAGAGAGGCATCAGGATGCCCGTGGGTGTTTCACAGTAAAGCATCAGGATGCACGTAGGTGTTTCATGGCGTAGTTTGGTGTGTCACCGCAGCAAACAGAAAAACATATTTCAGTCAGAAAATCATGTTTCCGCAAAAAGAAAGTGAATAAATGCTCGGTAGTTTTATTACACGCGCGAAGCGAGACGCGATCACTAACTAACACGCAGATCGCTATTGTTTTCCTAAGTTTCGTCTCTTCAGGCGCATCTGTTTTACCTATTTTTGATGCATCTTTGTGCATCATCGGTTTTGTCACAAAACTGAAAAACATAAGTGCATCAATTCGAGCCAAGTGTATCAAAATACCCTATATGTATCATCATGATACACTTTATTTGCATGATGCACTTACGTGTTTCAACTTTGGGACAAAAATGCACGCATGTAATTTTGATGAATCTACATAAGTGCATCAAAATTTCTCTCAGTACGCGCCTCCGTTTCCACAACAAAGGCGATCTTCCTGAAGAAGAAAGCAGAGACATACAATATGTCGATAGCAACATGGAACCCCAGCATAAGGGCGTTTCCACACAGGATCAGCGTTCATTGGAACAGGAAGTTGGGAAAAAGAGGAAGAACAGGAGAAAGTAACATCATTAGAAGTGTGATAGTTGAAGGAAGTAAAGTGGGCATAAAGAAAACACGTCTTGAGGCCTAGCTAACGCTAAAGTAACCTACCAAACCCTCTGGAGTCGCTGCTCCCCATAACATAAGATGGGTGAACCAAACCACAGTATTCTAAACACTGTAGCCCAACCTATGACCCCCGACGGGTGTGTTTCACATAGCGATTGGTTACAATGTAGACTAGTGGGCAAAATAAGAGAACGATTTTCATTTTGTGAAAATAAAGGTTCACCAAGTAGAGTAGGTTAATGAATCTTTTGATGGGGCCCTAAGGAATGTATTTAACATATTTCTAGAAACATCAGGACAAACATAACTATATTTCATACATTAGAGCAATCTAACAAACAATAACAAAAATTGAACAGTGCAAAATAAGAACGATCGTCTCTAAATACAATTTTACAAACAAATAACATGGAACAATGGTCAATTTTAGGTTTAGAACAAATAGTATGGAGTACTAAAACCTTTATTGTCAATAACTTTAGCACAGCGACGATTACACGATAACACAAGTTTCTTACAAAATTCTGGAGTTATTTTTTTTTTCATTCTTCTTCAATTTTAGTCCACAGATCCTTTACTGTTGATGGTTGTCGTTCTCTTACATTGTCACCTATCATTTTTCATAAATTTTCAATGGGATTACGGTCCGGGCGTTAGGCAGGCCACTTCATGACTTCGAAATTCTCTTCCGCAAAATATTCCTTCACTTTCTTTGCAGTATGGCACGGGGCATTATCCTGCATAAAATTTGCTGGCTGGTTTGGTGATGATCGTAGAGATGGGATAATATATTGCTGTACAAGATTGAGATACACATTAGCACTGACAGTTTCTTTATTGGCCACCAACGGTCCAACTCCTTCAGATGAAAATATGTCCCACACCATTACGCTACCTCCCCCATGCTTTACAGATGTTTTGACACATTTCGGGTTCAGCCGGTCACCTGTTGCACGTCTAACATACCGTCTGCCATCAGATCAAACCAAATTAAATTTCCCTTCGTCGCTGAAATGCACTCTTTCCCAATCTTCATCTCTCCAACCGATGTGCCTTTCCGCATATTCAAGTCTTGCTTTCTTATTCTTCTTACTGATAAGTTGTTTAGTGGCAGGACTGCGTGCCTTTAACCCACATGCATTGAAGCAATGAGAAACTGTACAGCGAGACACTTCTATGTTGTTATTGACCTTCAGCTTTCTGGAAATTCCCGCTGCAGTTTCGGACGGTGGTTTTTCGAGGGCGAGTTGCAGATACCGGTGATTCCAGCTGTTTCTTTTCATCATAGAGCTTCAGAGCACGAGAAACAACGCTCTTGGATCGGTTTACCTCTCTTGATATGGCCGAAAGTCATTCCTGAGCACATGAGCTTAACAATTTCTTCCCACAGCTCAGGAGTAACTTTCACGTGTGATGCCATGTTTCTAAAATAGAGTAATCGTAAGAGTGGCAGTTCTAGAAGTCATGTACACGAAATTGAATGTTGCCAGATGACCGGAATAAATGTGAGAATGTTTTAGAGACGATCGTTCTCTTATTTTGCACTGTTCAATTTTGTTACTGTTTGTTAGATTGCTCTAATGTATTAAATACAGTTATGTTTGTCCTGATATTTTGTAAAAATATGTTAAATACATTCCTTAGGGCCCCATCAAAAGATTCATTCACCTACTCAATATGGTTAACCCTTACTTTTAAAAAATGAAAATCGTTCTCTTATTTTGCCCGCTAGTGTAACTAGCTACTAGTAGTTAGATAGCTATTGCCTAAAATGCCATACTAATTGCTTCTGATTCTCTTGAACTTTCTTTCATTTCTAATTTAATCACATATCACTTAGAAACGTTCACTAAATTTTCCTAAGTTGGATGATTGCGTCCTCAAAAAATATTCCCCATTAGGAGCGAGTCCGAATTAAGAGCATGTAGTAGTAAAATAATAAAGTAGTCAACCTCAAGAGAAAAGGAATGAATATGCAATTGAGTACAGAAAGTTTTGTTTTATGGGTTACTAAGTACAAGTTAGATTAGATTACATTAGCTGTGTCATTAGTTAGATTAAAAATTTTTTTATAACTTTACCACACTTTAAACATCGAAAGTATGCACGCAACAGCTTATTTAGAGATAATACATTTTCTAACTAGAGCACTCTCAGAGCGCAGCGGTAACGAAAAATTCAAAGTGGCTCTGAAACTAAGATTATCATTGTATCAACACCAGAATCTAATCATTTGTGTCTTTCGATAGCATTAACAGCTTCTGTAAATTACTTGGAGATCCGTTCAAACCTTTTTGAATTATGCTGCTAACAAACATTTAAAAAAACATAAGTGAAACAAACAAGCAGACCAACCATTCATCGCAAATTTAACCCTTCATAACTTTTGAGCTATACGCTAACAAACATAAAATAAAACAGCAACAAACGAACGAGCAAACATGTCACAAAAAATTTGATCATTTACTTTTTGTAATATACCCAACAACTCAAGTAAATTTCATGAAAATCCATCCACTACTTTTTGAGCTATGGCGCTAACAAAACTAGGCAGACAAACAAAGAGATGTACAGATTTTCACCAAACCTTAATCATCTGTTCCTCTTAACATGCCTAACAATCCATGTACGTTTCATCAAAATCCGTCCAGAAGTTTTTGAGTTATCTTGATGACAGACAGAATAACAGACAGACGGAGAAACCCGACGAAAACGTAACCTCCTTGGCGGAGGTAAATATACGGTAGGTAAGTACTATACTTAGACACGAAGTTGAACAGCAAGTAGAGGGAAAATTACACTGGAATTAATACAGTTCTTTAAAAAAAATTGGCCCTCGTGGTAGCTACAGCTCGTAACTGCGTCGACTGCAGCTTCGAAGCCCTAACTATTTTACAAACGTTCTCGAAGCAAAAAACCAAGCATTTTAATTTTTCAGCTCTTTGAAAACCTCGGGATGATTCACATTCTCATTCTCTCTCCATATTTCAGGATGCTGCTATTCATAGATCATATAAACTGCAACATCTCCATCATCTTCTTCTATCTCATAGGTTACGATTTGCAGAACTGCCTCACTTGAGAAGTATCCTTCATGACCAGTGAGACATTCGTTCACAGCCTCCTCACTCTCGTTTTCAAACAATAATGCGTAAGCATTAACGGGGTTCTCAAAGTGGGGTCCGGGGCACTTTGACAGGGGGTCCGCAAAATTTACCGAATTGCCAATTAAAGAATGAAACGGTGCTTACAATATATCTATATTTTTTCGGGGGAACACGTGCAAGGGGGTCCTCAGCTTATTTTCTGTTATAAAAGTGGTACTTGATTGAAAAGCGTTTGAGAGCCCCTGCGTTAGAAGTTTGCTCTTGAGATATCCTCTCCGTTGATTGTCTGAATTATCAGATCTTTGAGCACAACGAAACCATACGATTGCAATAGCTGTACAGCCACTCCGTTTGTTTGATGAAGAAATGCACAGATTGAGCTTGTTACGGAAAGTTTCATACGCGTGCATTTTTTCTTAAGGCGTATGCGGTGAAAATATACACTTCACGCATAGAAAGAGTTGGCCACAATTTTTTTTTTTTTTAATGTAAGTCCACCCAAAATTGACAGTTGAAATGTTTTCTATGATGTGTTGTACTGGGTTTTCTGTTGCGAAAGTGACGGCTAAAGAAAACAATACGAGATAATTTTTAGAAAATCTAACTTCAATGCTATTCTCTATGTCTGTGATCACTCTTCCTTCTCAGAGTTAATATTTTTGTGATTTAAAATTATCTGTGACGCTCAAAAATAGTTTCAAAGTAGAGATTTAAAAAAAAAAATATTTTTTAACAGGAACCTCCTAATTAGGAGATGTTGTCCGAATTATTAGCGCCGAGATCTAAGATTTCAGTCCAAAATAGAAGCGGGGGTCGAATTCGAGGGTGCGAATTAAGAGCGACAACTGTATGTCAAAATTTTCTAAATGCCTCTGAATGGATGTGTCTAAAGCCCGGTGCCCACGCAACAACTTTTGTTGCCGCTAGCAGCCTAGAAGCAACGTAACTAATCCGTTTACGTAGCCGCGGCACAGCTTCAACTGGCGCAAAATTTAACTGAATGGAAACTTAGCGAATATCTCAGTCGCTAGGTACTTCAATTTTTATACCATAGCAAGTAGCAATGGTGAAATTTAACTATCGCTCTTAAAGTTGAGCAGTTTAACTCCCAGAGATTGATATTTTCAGAATTAGTGCACGATGTTCTTAGACGACACTTACTGAGGTCAGGGCAACGATTACACAGTCGGATTTACAGAGTTGGCTCTAGGCTGCTAGCGGCAACGAAAGTTGTTGCGTGGGCACCACCTATGTATAAGAATCTCCGACGATCGTAGGTATACTTTCACAATATTTCGGCAATCTTCAACTTTTATTGAAATCTTGAAGTACATACAATTCGCGAATTTTATGGAGTTCTGGATTGCTGGAGTTCAAAATTTGGAGTTTCTCTAAAAGAAGGAAAACATTACTTGCAAACGTTAAAGTTCTGGAGAGCAATTCTCTATTACTTTAAGTCTCCTCATTAAAGTAAATCACATAATTTATTAACATAGAACTAAGACTATGGCATGTACTGAAGTTTATTACGATCGTGTTTACCTTTAAAGTTACAAGCACTAACCCCAGGCAGAGGTGGTACGGCAATGCACTTGACCACACTTGTACGGGAACTGATCCTACCAAATCTATGTACCTGTTTGCCACAAGCATAAAATTTCATTAAATAGACATAACGGATGCACCCCCAAACGTACCATGAAATATCGATACAGTTTACCTACAATATCAAAAATCTAAAACGATCCAGCAAAATCGGGTGTTTAGTCCTTGCTTTACCTCATCGAGCAACTTCGGTAATTATATTTTAATGCTACTTACCTTACTGAGCTTAATTCCCATTAACCCGCATGGTAACCGTGGGCAACTTCACGTTAGTAGCCGCTGCTTTCATTTTGGTGAGTGCAACTGGTGCTTTTGACCTTTGCAGCATCGTGCTATACTCCACTTACTTCTATTAACAAAGGAAACTTTCAAATTTGTTTTAAAACACAAGTATTTGGATGCCTGCATTGCTACTGCTGCTACGACAAAATACTCTTTCATGTTCGGTGTGACAGAACAGAGCTCTTAGCGAGATACACTTCCGTGAATGTTCTCTTTCGCTCACCAAAAGAGAATTGGATGGTCAAGAGTTCAAAGCGAAGTGTGTGTCATTCTTTTGGTGCTAGGTTCGGAAAATTTTCATTACAACACATCACAGTGCATGCAATGTTCAGTAATTCAGGATGGCAGTTTCCACGATACTTATTTGATTTCTGTATTACGCGTGATCTAGGTAGTTGAGTCAAAATGCCGACACTGGTTTGTGATTATTAAAGGTGACCCAATATATTCAAAACAGGAGGACACATACGCATCATAAAAATATATACTTACAGCACACGATACAAGACTGTCTACTATACGCCCGTGGGCTGATGGCTATTCGATAAAACATCGATAGAATCTTCTCAAGTGATGGTTAAGCAAGCTTTTAATTTTAAGATTGAACTAACATGTGTAGTTATTTGATCCGAATACAGGATTTCACGCTTAAGTTAACGCCACTGGTACTTTTTCTCCACAATAGAGCCATCAAACAAAACTTTAGCGCAATCGTATAGAGGTCCTAAAACCAATGTTGAATATTACCACTCAAAGTTTAGTGCTGACCCATAAATTTTTCTTGTCAGTTAAGTTAAAAGAGTGTATTTCTAGGAAAATCACCTACATTACACCTCATAATATAATTGATATGGACTGGATGCTAGGGAATCGCACACGAAGTATAAAAAGTAAAACCAACGTCGTTACTAAAACATGTTTTGCATACGTTGGATTCTCGTATTCTGTGTAATCCCAAACGTATGCCAAACATGTTTTTTAGTAACGAAGTTAGTTTTACTTTTTACACCTCATAATATAGTGACGCAAAACACGATCACCTTCTATGACGGCTAGAGCAATAATGAAAGGTAATGAGTGACATAGACCACACCATACATTGACTGGACACTGAAATCGTGCTTCTCGCAATTGGGCCTGGAGGCCGATTTACGTAAGTGTTAATAAAATCCATTCCTAACTTTTAGGAATTATATTCCAGACGAACTTTAACAAACATTAGTGAAACACTGCTGAACAACATTCTGATAAACATTAGTCAAACACATAAACGGACCTACCGATCATCACCAAAATTTGGTAGGTTGTGTTTTGTAAGATTTTTGTCAATTTATACAATTTTCATGGACCTATGTTCATAATTTCCTGAGTTATCATGCTAACAAACATAAGTCAAACACACAAATAGTCTAATCTATTACCACCAAAATTGAATCATTTATTTCTTTTAACATTACTAACAATTCCTGTAAATCTCATAAAAATCCATTCATAACTTTTTCAGTTATTGTACTAAAAAGCCTAAAATCAAACAAAGCAACAAACAGACGAACGAACAGATAAATCATTACAAAAATTTGGTCATTTACTCTTCGTATTACACCTAACAACTCACGTACATTTCATGAAAATCAATGCATAACTTTTTGAGTTATGATCCTAAGAAGAAATACGCAGACAAACAAACAGATGAACGGATTTTCATCAAAAGTTGATCATCTTTTATCTGTTTCAGTTAACATTCCTAACAATCCCTGCAAATTTCGTAAAGATCTGTTCATTAGTTTTTGATTAATCTTGGTAGCAGATAAAGAAACGAACAGACAAAGAGACCAACAGACAGTACAAAAACATTACCTCCTTGGCGGAGGTAATAAAGCAACCACAAGCAGTGCTTGTTTTACCCGTCGCCCCATTGCAAGGTCATCACAACAATCTGAGACATCACTCTGTTGGTCTCATCAACCCCTGTACTTATCCAGACATGAGTGCATCCTTGCGCCCTTGGGCTTAATCGAACTAAATATACGGGATCAAGCTAGGACTTCAACCGGCGGGGTAACCTGGAGGTGTCTGGTTCCAGTCCTGCCTTGATACCTAGTGCTGACATAGTTATATGCACACATCTAACGGGGATTTAAACGTACCAAGGTATTATAATTCCCATTTTTTAGGTTAGATAAGGCAAGGACAGGTTCTGCTTGCGTCAGAAATGAACACATTTTGAAAAAATAACTAAGCTCATTGAGGACGTCAGCAAAACCTAACCTTGCCTTCCTAACCGTACGCATGCTAGCTCATTGCTTTTCAGGCTAATCAATACAGGCTTTAGTTGGCGGCAGGGCTAGAGAATCTTTTGACACCCTGTATGTCGGCAAGACAGTTTTCCATTCCGTAGATATTTTCAGCCTAAACCGCTTATAGGCTTAAAAGTGAGGAGTTCAATAGTAGATGTACCAAACTTACATCACTTTATAGAGAAGATGTCCACTCATCGAGAGATATCAGCCAGCTATACTTTCAACTTTAAATATGTATACACTGCATACAAATAATATACATTAGGCAGTTCTGCATCAAAGTTGCAATTCAAACTCAACATGCAAGTTCATAAGAGATGGTGACCGTGAACAACTCGCTGTGAAGTGCAATGAAACCGAAAACTGATACCACGTGGAATAACTGGCTGTTGGCCCTGCACCTGGCCACGGAATGGAGGAACGGAACCTCTGCACACAACCGATGGCTTTGTCAACACCGCCTAGACTCGTCCGAAATCTCCAAATGTACCTGGGCTTCATTGTTCGCTGCTACTTTTTAATTCAACAATCTTTTGATAGGCTGGTCACAAATCATCTAAAGTTTTAACATTTTTTTTATTAAACTCTACTTCATCTAACTTCCTAGAAATTTGCAGGGGCCCTTTTACTGATAAACCACCACCCTATTGTACGGCCACAAAGTGTGTACTTCGGGGCTGGTACCCCCATTCACTTTCCAAAGTGTTTAATCGTCTCATTTTTATCGTCTAACCTCCTATGCAATTATACCTTCCTTTTTCTGCAAACACACCACTATCCTCTACTGCTCCTACAAAGTCCTCGCTCCAGTGCCGGTACCGCCTACTTTCCGAAGTGCTCCGTCATCTCATTTCTCGTCTGGTAGAGTGAGACTGACATGCAAAGTTCTCTTTTAAATTCCTGTGGGCCGCAGCCAGAGCCCATCAAGTGATAAGAGAGCTCTTGTAACTGATCTGAAGACACGTCCATTTGGAGCTGCAGTCACTTCTGGAAAAACAGAGGCAGGTTCTGCCGCTGCCGCACGTCGGTTCAAAACTTGAAGGATGGATGCAAGGGCCAAATTCTTTGCTCGAGATCCAAAGCGACCTCCTCCTCTCACCTTGATGAACGAGGAACATTAAAGGAGTAATTTCAGATCTAATGTGACGGAGTGGAAACGCTTTAAACGTAGGAAAGTAAACTGTTATGGAACTATGGAGGCAAAATAGTGGAAGAGTATTTTAGATGGCCGATGACAAAGTGGGAACGCATTTCTTATTGATGTGCTTTAAGTGACTGAAAGCTATGAAACTGTGGAGGTGAAATCACGAAAATTTTATCGAAATTTACTTTGACACACCGTTTACTTAGGTAATCTACCAATTAACCTAACCCAAGTGACGCTATTCTGATAGGAATCTTACTATTGTCGAGAGCTATGAATTATATTTATAATTATTGAAGTAAAATTCCAGAGGTCAATGTGTATGCGTACAAATGTGTACTGTGGCACTATATGAACGCTTTTCCGACAGCATCCTCTCTATGGTTGAGAGCCATAACACTGTTGTGGTAATAGAGTTGAAGTACTTATTTTTGACATACTATGACAAAGTATTGAATTTTTATGAAAGAAATGTTGACAGCGACCTCATGATTTGACACTGTAAAGTCATAGTAGCCAAATTATATGTAGCTGAAGAATTCCCATCACCGTAGCAGCCCCACAGTGAAATTAGTCGCATAATGCTTTATCGAACGTAAAAAAGTGAATACTGTACACATTTTGAAATAGGATATCATACTGCATCCTGTGAATTAAACTGTGAAACAATTTCTGAATTTCACATGAAAAAGCGCAACGGAAGTTAAAAGGGCCGAAAGGCGCCCTGAAAACGTAATACTCTACGAAATACGCGTTTGATACTCACTGGTAGTTTCCCCAAATGCTGCCATTACCAATTCAATGATTTCGAATTGTTTGATAAGTTTATGGTGATATGAAACTTGAATAAATAATTGAAGGATACTAATATATCATTAGCAATCACTATGATCAAAAGACTGATTAACAAGTTGAAGATAGAGGTAATTTCCACACACAAATACATGCAGGGTCCTGATTAGGCTATCTTTAGTGTTAATAGCATTATTATTGCCTCCGTGAAGGAGGTTATGTTTTCGTCGTGTTTGTCTGGCTGTTTGTCTGTCACCAAGATAACTCAAAAAGTTATGGACCGATTTGGACGAAATTTACAGGGATTGTTAGGTATGTTAGGAGGAACAGATGATTAACTTTTGGTGAAGCTATGTCCATCCGTTTGTTTGTCTGTCTGCCTCATTTTGCTCAATGCCATAACTCAAAAAAGTTATGGATGGATTTTAATGAAATTAACACGAGTTGTTAAGTAGCTATATAACAAAGAGTAAATGACCAAATTTTGGTAATGATCCGTTTGTTCGTTCGTTCTTTTGTCACTATTTTTAATTTTATGCTTGTTAGCACAATAACTCAAAAAATTATAATGAATGGATTTTTATGAAATTCATGCGGGTTGTCGTTATTATTATAAAAGACATAGATGATTAAATTTTGGTGCAGATCAGTTAGTTCGTTTGTTTGTCATAACATTTGTTAGCAGTATAACTCAAAAAGTTATGAACAAATATTCAAGAAAATTGCACAAGCTGCTCTTACCATCAAAAGGCACAGATGATTAAATTTTGGAGTTTATACAATGAAAATTATGGTTTCAGAGCCAATTTGAATTTTTGCTACCGTTGCCTCGCTTGGCGGAGGTATGCGCTCTCAGAGTGCTCTAGTTGATGCATATATTTGTCAGCTCAAAACTATCCAAATATAGCAATGGTGTATACCAGTGAGGAGGAATGGATAAAGTGACTGCATGAGTTGCTAAAACGAAAGAAGCCTAGTGGTACAAAGGAAAATACACCTATGGAAGCGCTCTAAGGGTTGAGGTTGCATATGGGGTGTTCCTGCAGCGGTACCGAAAAAAAAGCCCCGGTAGGAAAAAAGCCCCGGTGGAAAAAAGCCCCGCTTTTATTGAAGTTACATATATTTGAGAGCTCTATTCATAATGTGAGCACAGTATATTTAAGCAAACTATGTTGTGCTTAGCTAAATTTGTCCCAGTATTTGCATGTGCGAACGCTAGTTGCAATAACTCCTGAAATAGGTAGTGTGAGGTTAAGTTAGATTTAACAAGGTGAGCTTAGGTTAAGTGATCATAGGTTAGGTGAGCTTAGGTTACGTAAGGTGAAGTTGGGCTAGGTATGATTAGTTAGGCAAGATTAGGTCAAGTGACATCAGGTTAGGTGAGATCATGTTAGGTTATCAACTTAGGTTAACCCAGGCAGCAATCATATATTATATTAATATTATTATTATTAAGTTGGAATGTTTTTTTCATGTTATATATCATTTCCGGTATATTATTATCATGTTATTTTGAGATTAAAACGTAATATTTCTTTGTTGTGTTTATATCTTATACTATGTTAATATTATACTAATGTTACTCATCAATATTGTCTCCTAGCATTGATTTAATGATGAACAAAATCTTAATTTAACGTTAATCCAAATAATGAATTGATGTTTTAGGCTAACACGTAAAATAGTCTTCATCAACATTAAAAAACATTATATATAATATTAAAATAATGTTTCAGGCTAATAAAGGAAATATACCGCGCACGCCCGTAACTTCGTTGAGTCACCGCTTGATTTCTTATTTCACTCCTATGTTTATTTTCTAATGTTGTCTACTTTATACGAGAAATAAATGCCTGAATGTGTAAGTTTAACTAGTATCACGTGAAGTTTACATCTGTGTGTGTGCAAACCTACGGTAATGTATAGAATTGAGTACATATCTTTAATCTGATCGCCCGTTGTTTAATGTCTCACGCGGAGTCTAATCTGTTTTTGCAAATACGGTCTGAGATAAAGCTGGCAAATAACTTTGTTCATGCCTAAACCTCTCTTGCCACGTTTTTATCGAACGTAACTTGTACCAGAGTCCTTCCACTGAAGCGTTATCGGAACCACACGGTAACGGTTGCACCCTCGGTCTTTCCAGGGTCTGCCATAGTCTGGCGTGTAATATTTTATTTTTGGTAAATTATTATTATTAAATCACACCAGACTGGCGACGTGAAAACTGAGGAACTCCACGAGGTTAACAAATCCTCACGCAACCAGTCCAGCTGGCGAAGAAAACAAAAAATAAAAAAAAAGAAGATCCAAGATCACAGAATAGCTCTGTCTACAGATTGGTTAAAGCTGCCATTACCCGCACCAGCAAAGACAGAGTCATCAAGACCATTCCAAACATCCACACACGATGGGAAAAACGAACGGGAACACTGGCCCGTGCGGCACCGCAGCGGTTCCAATGCAAACACATGAAGAGCACCAGTACGCCGAGTATACCTCACCCGAACAAATGGATCCGGAAAAAACTCAGACAGTGGATGACTGGGGCAGCTATAGATTTCATATAAAAAACAGACCCCACTAAGTCTGTGACGATGCGCCAGATCACAATTAAGGCACAACACCACCCAGCGTGAACGCACATCGACGAACCACTTTGTCAAGCAAACACAGATGGCAATCGGCAGCAGAACCCCAGACTACAGAGCAGTACTCCATAAGAGGAAGGACAAAGCAATTAAAGCAGCGACGTGTCAATTCTACCGAGCCAAACACCCTCCAAGCACGCCTCATAAGACCAATTTTCTGTGATGCACGTGAGGCAGCCGAACGAATGTGGGTATTGAACGAGTTAGCACTAATGAGTTCAATATTATTATAATTGTAACCTCACTTTGAGAACAATAGGTCCACAACAGAAAGCTTCTTTTAACAGTGGGGCTCAAACGTCAACTTTGGATCAAAACTGACGCCAAAGATTACCAAGTCATCAACCACAGGAAGTGATACACCATCCAGTATGAGTGCAGGAAAAGGAGGACCCACTATACGTGACCTGGACACGAGCATAGTCTTAGTCTTGCTCGAATTTAGCCTCATCCTAGAACATCAAGAATCAATCATTTCCAAATCCTGCTGAATGGATAATAATATAACATGGACATCGTAATAATAAAATAATGTACCTAAAATGTCAAGGAACATTATTTCAATATCACAAAATAACCATAATTTGACAGTTATGGGATGATAATGTTTTATTAATACTAAAATAATATTAGATACATTGTTTCAATATTAGTTTATTATTTCATCGTAACATCTAACATCATGCAACAGTATTATTTTAATATTTCCGAATAGTGTTATCCTAACATTGAAATAATCGTGTAAAAAATAATATTATTTCAGCATTGGGGATAATATTAACAACTGTTACAACATACCATTATTCTAATATTAACACTAGAGCACTCTGAGAGTGCATACCTACGCCAAGCGAGGCAACGGTAGCAAAAAATTCAAATTGGCTTTGAAACCATAATTTTCTTTGTATAACTTCCAAATCTAATCATAGCTTGTTCAATTTTCTTGAAGCTCCTTTCATAACTTTTTGAGTTAAACTGCTAACAAACGCTATGACAATCAGGAGTCAAATATACAAACGAACAAACCGATCTGTAACAAAATTAAATCAGTTATGTCCTTTAACATTACTAACAACCCCTGTAAATTTCATAGAAATTCATCCATTTTGTTTTAGTTATTATGCTAACAAGCATAAAATTAAAAACAGTGACAAACGAACAAACGAATCATCACAAAAATCTGGTCATTTACTCTTTGTTATATACCTAACAACTCATGTGAATTTCATAAAAATCCATCCATAACTTCTTGAGTTATGGCATTGAGAAAAATGAGGCAGACAAACAAATGGATGGACAAATCTTGACAAAAAGTTAATCATCTGTTCCTGCTAATATACCTAACAATCCCTGTAAATTTCGTCCAAATCAGTTCATAACTTTTTGAGTTATCTTAGTGACAGACAAACAAAGAGACAGACAGACAAGCACGACGAAAACATAACCTCCTTGGCGGAGGTAATAACAATTTTTGCTACTTGGGAAGTTAGTTAAGTGAAGTAAGTTTGGGTTAGTGAGGACTGCGAGGCTGGGTTAGGTTATACCTATGCGTAAGAGCCCAATTTTTACATTCTAAGTCCAAATATCTTATGTCTCGAGTAATCTCTATCCGAGAAGCAAATAGCGCAACGTACGGGATGTCCTTAATCACGTCAAAGTCGACGAACGCGCCGGCTGAGCAGCCTATGAATATTTTAATGAATTTCGCTTGAAAAATCGTGATCAGTGGCGAATTTCAACCCTTGATCAAATAAATAAAAGAAGAGAATATATACTAAATGAACAAGCAACAATTGAACTACCCAACAAATATTAACTTCGTTTCTGCTACTTGAGCAAATATTAGTGATTTCATTAATTTTGGTGCGCTGAATCTAAATCTGCGCTTAGATTTGTCTTAGCACGTAAGGTCCTTTAGATATTTGGACTTGACCTTCTCGTAGGAATAGCATTATACGATACGTGTGAAAATGTTGCCAGTGGGCGTTCTGCAGGAATAGCACTGATGAACTACAAGAAACAGCGAGTCATTACTGGAAATGGGACGTGATGTAGAAAAACGGTCTTCAGATGAGGATTCACAAATTGGAACTGATTCAAGTACAGTTGAAAGAATTCCAGTAGCAAATTGCTTGTTGACCCGTGTTACCAACAAAACAAACAGTGAAGAGTGGTGGAAACTTTCACAGTACTAGAAGCAAAATCTAGGCCGTTATGGCCCCCCTGATTCATTTTATTTGTAGTGAAGGCTCATTTACATTACATCTTTAGCACAAAACATACGTTAAAATATCGCCGTATTTATTGGATTTAATTTATTCAATCTCATGCTCCTCACTGGTCAGCTACTTGAATTGCACCCATGCTCAAAACACATTAAGATGATTGTCGTCAAGTACAGAAAGTTTGAGCAATAAATATTCATTTGGTTTCTCTCTGGTCAAGAATATAACACTGAATACATTTTTCATTGGGATTGAGAACCCAACCTATGAAGGCTTGAGGTCCGATCCCTCAAATACTTCGACTCGTCGGTGTGACGTAATTTGGCTACATGCGGTGCGGTCCCGGCTAAATTTTATTCTAATCCCATTGAGTCCTCCTGTAACTCTTTGCTTTCTGGGCCTATCACGTAAAAATTGTTTCTATACGAAAAATTAGGTAATTACACAAGGATTCGATCCATTAGGATATGTTAGGTGGGCGAGGCCTGCTTTTCTGTTGATATATAATCACTGTTATGAAAAAAAGCGTTCAGATAGGCCTGTAGTTAGCTGAGATCAAGTTAGGTTAGGTGAAAAAAGTTACGAGCTCCTAAGTCCGGTTAGAAGCAGCTATGTAATGTCAGCATAGGTTGTGTTTAGTTACATGTGGTTAGATTAGACTGCGTTAGAAAAAGCTAGACTAAGTTAGGTTAGGGTAGGTAAATGCACGACAGTATAATTTAACTTATTTTAATATAACTTGCCGCAAAATAACTTACGATGGGTGTTAAATGAACATTAGGAGATAGGCGGAGGCTTTTTCCAAGTGGCTTTTTTCCACCGGTTTTTTCCCCATCTGGGCTTTTTTCCTATACCCTTCTGCAGCACAACTAAAGCATGCAGCATAGGAAGGGCGAAACTCAAATGATCATTTGATGATAAGCGTGATCGCAAATATGGTTTGATGAGTGGCTTTTTGCAAGAATGTGATGCTTTTCTTCTGGCAGTTAAAGTAGTCTATTGCGTAGAGAGATGAGCTCCTTATGGCTAAAGATGATAAAACTAATGAGTTCGGCCATTTAAAGGAAAAAATGTCGTTAAGTTTTATTTATTTACAGTGACCGAGTAGTCTGACCGGTACATTACGTTATTATCGTAATTACGTTTTCAAACGCATTCACTGAAAATGCCAATGTAATTTAACTTTAATTAAATACCTAAATTGTGCCCATGTTTCCAGAGTTTATCGTCTCCATCTTATTATGAGCAAAAGTTTCCTTTTTAAATGTACATACAGTTAACAGCTACTTCAGCATAGAAAAAATGTATTTGTTAAAGCATATTATGAGACAAGAACAACCAATTTAGACAGGGAATTACTTATTCTCCGATCCAAAATTTATTATAAAGCAAAATCCAACTTATCCACAAACACACCCTAAGTGGGAACGCCATATCATTGGTTCAGGCAGATCGATGTCAACTAGTCCCCGAGAAGTGCATGGCTGCAGTCAATCACAAATCAACAGAGCAATAGCGTCAGAGACCGAAGGCTCATGAGACGACTATGCCCCTCATAGCATCTCCGCTTCAAGTTAGGGTATTATATCCTCAGCAGCCTTTGAATGGTGAAAATGCTGACTAGGCGGCTAGTGAAACACAGCTAGGTCCACCTGAATTGCAAAGATAATTCACTGTACCAAGTCTGGTGAGACTGGCAAAAGTAACCCATGAGGCAAAAGTAACCCATATAAATATACATAACGACCATAGCGTGCTCATCAAAGTTGATAATTTATACCCCACGTTAGCTAAGTATAAAGCAAAAGTAACCCATATGCTCCTACATAACTGTCGCATAGCAGATTAATTTTTACTATACTTTGGTAAATTATA
>LQNS02020119.1:457157-468249 GCA_001587735.2 Parhyale hawaiensis | reverse complement strand
AATAGCAAAAGCGGTTTCCTTGCACCCAACAGCAGCAAACGAAAGTGGGGCTGTATAGGTAACAGTACGGGAACTCGACTCGTGAGTCTGCGTTGCCCGTGCAATGTCTGTTCTGAGCTCAGTGCCTCTCAGACTCTTGTCGTAGATCCTATACGATGCTACGACCTGTTGTTTTCCATGAGGACTGAAGTTTAAAGTTATAAAATATTACAAAAACATGAAATGAAATTAAGACGACTTAGGTAAAATTTTATACTATTATAAAAGTTCACCCGTCATTTAAGGCACTGAACATCAATTGTTAGACTCCGTCCTCTAGAACAACCTTCAGCAACTGATGCTAAAAGCTAGAGAATTGTGTTACGCAAGATCCTGCAAAATAGAACCTGCTGCAGAAGCAATCCAAGCAATCCAATAGGCTAGATAGAAATTGCCGCTAGAATCTAGAAACTTTGCTACAACTGCAGGTTCCTGCAGTACCAACTGCAGCATCATCTGAATACGCAAGCAAATGCTGCTAGAAGCCTAACAGGCTCCAGAAGTATCCTAATTGCTTAAAATTTTTTCTACTAGATATTGCAATACTGTAATTGTCACGTAAAGTCCTGAAAGACCAGCATCTGTATCATCTAAATACGCTAGCTATATATGAGAAGAACTGAAAAAAAATTTACACAATGTCCTGCAGGACAAAAATCAGAAGCGTTCTAATAAGTTTTGAATTTCTACTGAATATAGTTACTAGGAAGTTTCTTATACAGCGTCCAATTGAACAAGATTCAGAAACATCCAAATGCTCATTCAATTGATGCCAAAATTCGAGCGTTTGCTAAACGACGTTTCAAAAAAGATTCAGAAACATCTTAATGCTCTAAGGACTATCACCAGATACTAGAAAGTTTGTTACACAAGGTCATGCAGAGCACAATTTAGAAACATCTCAACAACCAAGTCATTGATGCTAAGACCTAGAAAGTTTGCAACAGAGCCGGAACGTTTTGTTCGAAGTCGTCGTAAAATTATTCTCGAAACCTACTCGAAAATACGATGCTGTATTGAGTTTCAAGGAGAACTTCGAGAAACAAACATATGTCTCGACGGTGAATCCCATTAACCCGCACCGTTTTACCTGAGGCATAAAACTTAGCGACTATCTTAATTTAAAGGAGTGGGCCGGCTTTATATTGCACCACTCAATACGGTGCCCACCGTGAATAAAAACCGATGATATTTCACAGTGCGCTTGCGTACAGTGGAGATACGCGCAAAATAATAAAACGATGGTATTGCGCATAAAAAATTATCAGTAAGATAGAAGTGTCGTGAGCCAAAAGGGTTGGAAAACAACGCCTACGAGATTTAAAAAAGGCAACGTTCCCTGTACTAAAAAGGACAACTGGACCCACAGTTGGGTTACTTCTTGCTTTCGTACTTGAAAGGTGCTCGGAAGAGATCAGAGCGACTCCTCCCAGCGTGTGCAGCGATCCCGCTGGTGCTTCCTTCCTTGTTTTCGCACTTGAGACCAAAGACAGAGCATGCAGGGAGCTCTCTCCACAGTGAGCGTAACCGCTGGTAGCTCTGCATTTTGTTATGGTTTGTATTATATTTTCTATCAATTATGTCATTTACATTATGTCTTAGAAGATTTTAACTCATTATAGCATAAAGCAAACTATTATCCCTCCTATGGTAGGAAAAACCCTTTTAATACCGTCCTGATACATGATACTATGCGGTAATTAATAGATTAAGACGAGTCCCCTGCCTCACTTTTGCTACACAGTATCTAAATATATGCAACAGAACGCAACATTTTTTACCTACGGTGTATTACGCTCTTAGAATGCATAGTTTCTTCGGTGGGTAATAGTGAATATTTGGCTGCACTAATTACTACTAGATCAACCTATGCATTTCAACTCTCGCTTTAATCAGACGAACTCAATTACGACTACAGTATATCCAAGAACGATGGAAGCCAAATTTAGGATGGGTCACCTTCAGCAATTGGACGACTAATGAGAGTTGGCGTGGGAACCCAAGGCCCTCTGGACGGAGTCTGTTACTGTTGACCTGTGTGGTCATACTTTGTAGAAAAATTAAATAATACGAAGTGCAGCGCTGCAGTGGCCAAACGAGTGTGGCCTTTAGCAGCATTGCAGACATAGAAAAAGAAACTAATTATAATTGTGGGGCCGATAGGACAAGTGAAGTAACCCAGAACATTTCACTGAAAAACTGAGGTGCAGCCAACTTTAATGCAAGCAATTTGAACTGTGTGGCCGCTAAAGTAGACCACTGTCGAGGGACCTACTGAAGCTTCAATACAAATAGCTATCTGTCAAAGAACAGGAATGGGAAATATTGGCCACTGGTATACAGACAGTACCTAGCAAATCTCTAAATGGGATTAGAAAGTGAAAGCTGCCGTATTTATATAGCCCACTTACCACGAGATTTCTGAAAATGGAAAGTAGTCTGTCAAGGGTTTCTGCCCATCAGTTAATGCCTTTGCGGAGTCAACTGCACTTTGACATACTTAATTACAATAGGTAGTTTACAGTGAGAAAAAGTTCGATGCCCGTGGGTATTTCACAGAGAGGCATCAGGATGCCTGCGGGTGTTTCACAGAGAAGCATCAGGATGGACGTAGGTGTTTCATGGCGTAGTTTGGTGTGTCACCGCAGCAAACAGAAAAACATATTTCAGTCAGAAAAATATATTTCGGCAAAAAGAAAGTGAATAAATGCTCGGTACTTTTATTACACGCGCGAAGCGAGACACGATTACTTACTAACACGCAGATCGCTATTGTTTTCCTAAGTTTCGTCTCTTTAAGTGCATCTGTTTTACCTATTTTTGATGCATCTTGGTGCATCATCGGCTTTGTCACAAAACTGAAAAACATAAGTGCATCAATTCGAGCCAAGTGCATCATAATACCCTATATGTATCATCATGATGCACTTTATTTGTATGATGCACTTACGTGTTTCGGCTTTGGGACAAAAATGCAAGCATGTAATTTTGATGAATCTTCTACATAAGTGCATCAAAATTTTTCTCAGTGCGCGCCTCCGTTTCCACAACAAAGGCGATCTTCCTGAAGAAGAAAGAAGAGACATACAATATGTCGATAGCAGCATGGAACCTCAGCATAAGGGCGTTTCCACACAGGATCAGCGTTCATTGGAACAGGAAGTTGGGAAAAAGAGGAAGAACAGTGGAAACTAACATCAGTAGAAGTGTGATAGTTGAAGGAAGTAAAGTGGGCATAATGAAAACACGTCTTGAGGCCTAGCTAACGCTAAAGTAACCTACCAAGTCCCTCTGGAGTCGATGCTCCCCATAACATAGGATGGGTGAACCAAACTACAGTATTCTAAACCCTATGGCCCATCCTATGCCCCAGACGGGTGTGTTTCACATGGCGATTGGTTACCATGTAACTAGCTACATGTAGTTAGATAGCTATTGCTCAAAATCCCATACTTATTGCTTCTGATTCTCTTCAAATTTCGTTTTTTTTTTTAATTTAATCACATGCCACTTAGAAACGTTCAGTAAATTTTACTAATTTGGATGATTGCGTCCTCAAAAAATATTCCGCATTAAGAACTAGTCCAAATTAAGAGCACGTAGTAGTAAAATAATAAAGTAGTCACCCTCAAGAGAAAAAGAATGAATATGCAATTGAGTACAGAAAGTTTTGTTTTATGGGTAACTAAGTACAAGTTATATAAGATTACATTAGCTGTGTCCTTAGTTAGATTAGAACTTTTTTTATTACTTTACAACACTTTAAATATCGAAAGTATGCACGCATCAGCTTATTTAGAGAGTATACATTTTCTAACTAGAGCACTCTCAGAGCGCGTACCTCCACCAAGAGAGGCAGCGGTAACGAAAAATTCAAAGTGGCTCTGAAACTAAGATTATCATTGTATCAACACCAGAATCTAATCATTTGTGTCTTTAAATAGTATTAACAGCTTCTGTGAATTACTTGAAGATCCGTTCATAACTTTTTGATTTATGCTGATAACAAACATTTCAAAAAACATAAGTGAAACAAATTAGCACACCAACCGATCATCACAAATTAAACCCTTCTTAACTTTTGAGCTAAACGCTAATAAACATAAAATAAAACACAGCGACAAACGAACGAACAAACATATCACAAAAATTTGATCAATTACTCTTTGTAATATACCCAACAACTCAAATAAATTTCATGAAAATCCATCCACTCCTTTTTGAGCTGTGGCGCTAATAAAAATAGGCAGACAAACAAACAGATGTACAGATCTTCACCAAACCTTAATCGTCCGTTCCTCTTAATATGCCTAACAATCCATGTACGTTTCATCAAAATCCCTCCAGAAGTTTTTGAGTTATCTTGATGACAGACAGAATAACAGACAGACGGAGATACCCGACGAAAACGTAACCTCCTTGGCGGAGGTAAATATACGGTAGGTAAGTACTATATTTAGACACGAAGCTCAACAGCAAGTAGAGGGAAAATTACACTGGAATTAATACAGTTCCTTAAAAAAATTGGCCCTTTTGTTAGCTACTGCTCGTAACTGCATCCACTGCAGCTTCGAAGGCCCTGCCTATTTTGGAAACGCTCTCGAAGTAAAAAACTAAGCGTTTTAATTTTGCAGCTCTTTGAAAAACCAGAATGATTCACATTCTCATTCTCTCTTCATATTTCAGGATGCTGCTATTCATAGATCGTATAAACTGCAACATCACCATTATTTTCTTCTATCTCATAGGTTACGATTTGCAGAACTGCCTCACTTGAGAAGTATCCTTCATGACCAGTGAGACGTTCGTTCACAGCCTCCTCACTCTCGTTTTCAAACAATACATGCGTTGGGTTCGTCAAAGTGGGTTCCGTGGCACTTTGACAGGGGGTCCGCAAAATTTACCGAACTGCCAGTTAAAGAATGAAACAGTGCGAACAATATATCTATATTTTTTCGGGGGAACACGTGCGAGGGGGTCCTGAGCTTATTTTCTGTTATAAAAGTGGCCCTTGGTTGAAAGCGTTTGAGAGCCCCTGCGTTAGATGTTTGCTCTTGACATGTCATCTCCTTTGATTGTCTGAATTATCAGATCTTTGAGCACAACGAAATCATACGATTGCAATAGCTGTACCGTCACTCCGTTAGCTTGTTGAAGCAATGCACAGATTGAGCTTGTTAAGGAAAGATTCATACGCGTGCATTTTTTCTAAAGGCGTATGCGGTGAAAATATACACTTCACGCATAGAAAGAGTTGGCCACAATTTTTTTTAATGTTAAGTCCACCCAAAATTGACAGTTGAAATGTTTTCTATGATGTGTTGTACTGGGTTTTCTGTTGCGAAAATGACGGCATCCGAAAACAATATGAGATAATTTTAAAAAATCTAATTTCAATGCTATTCTCTATGTCTGTGATCACTCTTCCTTGTCAGAGTTATTATTTTTGTGACTTAAAGTTATCTGTGAGGTCCAAAAATAATTTCAAAGTTTAGATTTTTTGAAAAAATTCTAACAGGAACCTCCGAATTAGGAGCGGTTGTTCTCTTAGTTAGGAGCAGTTTAACTCCCCAGAGATTGATATTTTCAGAATTAGTGCACGATGTTCATAGACGACAATTCGCGTACATACAATTCGCGTATTTTATAGAGTTCTGGATAGCTGGAGTTCGAAATTTGGAGCTTCTCTAAAAAAAGGAAAACATTACTTGCAAACGTTAAAGTTCTACAGAGAAATTCTCTATTACTTTAAGTCTCCTCATTATAGTAAATCACATCATTTATTAACATAGACCTAAGACTATGGCATGTACTGCAGTTTATTACGATCGTGTTTACCTTTAAAGTTACAAGCACTAACCCCAAGCAGGGGTGGTACGGCAATGCACTTGACCACACTTGTACGGGAACAGATCCTACCAAACCCATGTACCTATTTGCCACATGTATAAAATTTCATTAAATATACATAACGGATGCACCCCCAAACGTACCATGAAATATCGATACAGTGTACCAACAACATGAAAAATCTAAAACGATCCTGCAAAATTGGGTGTTTTGTCCTTGCTTTACCTTATTGAGCAACTTTGGTAATTATATTTTAATGCTACTTACCTTGCTGAGCTTAATTCCCATTAACCCGCATGGTAAGCGTGGACAACTTCACGTTAGTAGCCGCCGCTTTCATTTTGGTGAGTGCAACTGGTGCTTTTGACCTTTGCAGCATCGCGCTATACTCCACTTACTTCTATTAACAAAAGAAACTTTCAAATTTGTTTTAAAACACATGCATTTGAAAGCCTGCATTGCTACTGCTGCTACGACAAAATACTCTTTCATGTTCGGTGAGACAGAACAGAGCTCTCAGCGAGATACACTCCCGTGAATGTTCTCTTTCGCTCACCAAAAGAGAATTGGATGGTCAAGAGTTCAAAGCGAAGTGTGTGTTATTCTTTTGGTGCTAGGTTCGGAAAATTTTCATTACAACACATCACAGTGTTGTAATGTTCAGTAATTCAGGTTGGCAGTTTCCACGATACTTATTTGATTTCTGTATCACGCGTAATCCAGGTACTTGGATCAAAATGCCGGCACTGGTTTGTGATTATTAAAGGTGACCCAATATATTCAAAACAGGAGGACTCATACGCTTCATAAAAATATATACTTACAGCACACGATACAAGACGGTCCACTCCACTCACGTGGGCTGATGGCTATTCGATAAAGTATCGATATAATCTTCTCAAGCGATGGTTAAGCAAGCTTTTAATTTTGAGATTAAACTAACATGTGCAGTTATCTGATCCGAATACAGGATTTCACGATTAAGTTGACGCCACTGGTACTTTTTCTCCACAATAGAGCTATAAAATAAAACTTTAGCGCTATCGTATGGAGGTCCTCCACCAATGCTTAAAATTACCACTCAAAGTTTAGTGCTGACCCATAAATTTTTCTTGTCAGTTAAGTTAAAAGAGTGTATGTCTAGAAAAATCACCTACATTACACCTCATAATATAATTGATATGGGCTGATTGCTAGGGAATCGCACACGAAGTATAAAAAGTAAAACCAACGTCGTTACTAAAAACATGTTTTGCATACGTTGGATTCTCGGATTCTGTGTAATCCGAAACGTATGCAAAGTATGTTTTTAGTAACGACGTTAGTTTTACTTTTATACCTCATAATATAAAGACGCAAAACACGATCACTTTCTATGACGGCTAGAGCAATAATGAAAGGTAATGAGTGATGTAGACCCACCACACTTTGACTGGACACTGAAATCGGGCCTCTCGCAATTGGGCCTGGAGGCCGATTTACGTAAGTGTTAATAAAATGAGTTCTAATAATCACAGAAACCTCAAACAAAGATTAATTTCTTCATCGTACCTCAAGAAATACGTTGCAGAGCAGTGAATCTAAAGTCACAATCATATATCTTCAATAGGCGATATATATCATACCTTCGGACACAAAGAATAATTGAAAATTCAGCATAATTTCTAGGAATATTATACCTTTCTTTCTAAATCAGCACCCAGATACTACATGTAATGTAGTTTAATATCAGATACAGTTGAGGTTTTTGTTTCATTGACAGATTTGGAGCAATAATATCAGAAATTTTTGATGTATGTATGGCTCTCAGTATAGCTCATCCCTATAGCCGCAAGGAGAGGAAGGTTAAGAAAACCCCGTTAATACTGAAAGACTTAATTAAAACAACAGTAATACTACAGAGTGAAACCACATTAGTAGCCATGAACTATAACTGCATTATTAACTATGAGATAAAGATACAAAGAGAGCCATTAAAGGAAAGCAAAATGAGATTGGTGCTGATACAATTCATTATTCCTAAAACCATCTACAGTTGCACATTGTCATTTCACATTACTAGCTAGGAATACTACGCTACTTTGTGGTTTCCTACATTACATCATTTCATGGTTGCCTATGTTGCATCACTTAAGATTTACCTAAGTTGAATCACTTCATAGTTGCCTAAGTCAAATGACATCATGGTTGTTCTGACGCTACATCACGTCATGGCTGCCGATGACAGATCACTTTACGACTGTCAATGCTATATCACTTCACAGTTGCTAATGTTAGATCACTTTAGGGCTGCCAATGATACATCATTTCTTGGATGCCAATGCTAGATCATTGAACGGCTGCCAATGCTATATCACTCCACTGCTGTCAATGTCATGTCTCTTCATTGCGGCCAGTGCTTCATCACTTCATGACTGCAAGCGGATCCAACTCACCTTTCAGCTCTGCTATCTGTTCTGATTTTCTCGCTTAGCCCGTATACCTAATAAACTTCATCAACATTTCCATCAGCTATTTACTAGGCATTTCATTACAAATCGAGCATACCATGAACCTAAGAAGCTTCTGTTTCACAACATGCGACGATTCATTTTACTAACTATTGTAAAATGATTTTACTCTACTGCAAATATCAAAGGATGTAATAAACAGTTGCTCCACTTAATTGCACTCCAAGCCTTAATATTTTTCTGAATTCGTTGCGTATAGAAGGTTTAAAAGTATGAACAGGTTTGCCAGTCACCAATGAATGTAAAAGGATTAAGCCAAATAGCCTAAACAAAGTATGAAAAAGTAATGGGAGAACATATAAAAATGCGTCTGCGGCACCGTGCAGTCAGGCCCAATTGCATGACCGTAATCTGCCTTTGGAGCCAATGTCTCGTCAATGTAGGGAGTTGTCTATGTGTATGGTGTGGTCTATGTGTATGGTGTGGTCAATGGGAACGAGAATCCGAGTGTGTTGAAGAACATAACGCCAAAAGTCTGTTGGGTCCCGTTGTGGTACGGTAGGTCAATCTTGAAAACTAGACCTAACCAACAGTTTCGCCCAAGATGTTCGTAACTAGTGGCCACTTAATAAATAAATGAAGCAAAACCTGATAATATTAATCGAAAATTGTTATAGTGGTCCCGGAAGCATTTAGATTGATGACTAATATTATTCGCTTCTGCGCCATTTTACTAGGCCATTAAGCTAGAATAATCTTGCAAATCCAAGATGAAAGTATAAATACTGGTAGGTATCAGACACGTTCCGTGTACCGTCAATGTAATACACACGTAGGACATGTTGGTAGATTTTTTTTCTTTTATTCAGCCCCAGGGGTAGATTCTGGAGGGGCCCTTTTCCTGCCAAAATATTGTTTGGGCCTCACGGACCCAAGGGTCCCAAGTGTCTTCTCCGTAGGAGAAGTTGTAGCTTACCGCAGTTCCTGCTGGCGAGATTCCTTTTTTCTTCTTCTTCTTTTCAAGTTAGATAGGCTCTCAATACCCCCCCCCCCCGTTTCGGAGGGTGGGCCGCTGATGGAGGTGGTCGACCTATACCACTAGGATTCTACCTTCTCCCTTGTGGAGGACCATGGAAGAGACCGTCTGCACGGGCGTAAAGTAATCGAATCGAATAATCAGAGATAGAATGAAAACGTTAAAAAAATCTAGCAAATGTTGTTGCACTTTACACTGCTTAGTATGTCTAGTTTTAGTTTTACATTTTCCCTATTTTTATCATAAAATGAAAACAAACACAATCTAGCTTCTGGCAAATTCTGTCCCATATGTTAGCTTTAAGTATAGAGATAAAAACACTCATGTTAGCTTTAAGACTAAGAATAGAACACGCACAGTGCTACGCCCTCCAAATATGTTGGGTACTGCATCCATGTAGGAAAATGATTTATTTTTGTTCCCAAGCATAGCAAACATCTCAGTTAATTCATATCTTCCAACGTGATCTCTGATTGCTCTACTTTTCCAATGCCCCCACAAGCTGTTTTCCACCAATAAATTCTCGTCTATCACAAATAGGGGATTCACAGTTAGATTATGAATTAAATCGGAAACGTGCAGCGTATTTTTCACTGTAATATAACTTATCTATTCTATTTTATTTTATTTCAAGATTTCTCTATTCTTATCACAAATATAGGACGCATATATATTTCTTTTCTTTGTTTTTACTTACGCCACATGTAGCACGCACCGTAATTCAAACTGTAACACAGCGTTTTCCGGTTAAAGAAAAATTCTTCCTCCTTATCAATATAGAATAAAAATATATAGATATATCTCTCTTCAAAATTTATCCATTTTGTCCCTTTAGTTTCGAACCGGTAGACACAATTTCCCCCACCCTATATAGCTATTATTTCTCTCTTTCCTTCTAAGAGTGCCCTAGTTCAAATTGTAATAAGTCCATTTTATTTTATTTCTAAGCTTCTTGATGCGTATCAGATTATAATGGAAATGATATACACCACTTTAAAACGCACATCGCCTTTTAAACCATAGCATGGCTAGTTTTAGTGTTCATTTTACTCTATTTTTGTCGTAGATAGACAAAAAATATTAAACAAAATCGCAATCCAAATTTCAGTTGTTTAATATTTTTCATTATTGATATGCCAGAATAATAAGGAAATTAAGGAGTAGAATAGACCTATTATATTTCGAAGTGCAGTGTGCGTTACCAATTATGTACTTAAAACTACATGTAAAAGGCAATCATTTTTCGCTTTATATTGTAGTCTATTGGGACCCCCAACCGTCATATATGATTTTGTTCTTTGATTATTCAAGTGTAAACGTTTTACCTTTATGACAGGCCACTACAATTTTTCTCTGTTTTCTGTAACATGCATTAAGTGGAACACTGCACAACAAATGCTACCTCTCTCCTATGTTAGTATTAAGTGTTGTTCTTATGTTAGTCTTAAGTATGAACTCCTTAGGATGCTGTGCTCTTAAACACATTGGACCGAGCATCCATATGAGAAATATATGATTTTGTTTGTTTGTTTTTCTTCTATGATAAAATATGAATATATTCCAACGTAATTTGATGGTCAGTATGATTTACTGTTACGCATTTTAGATGCCACGATGAGAGTAGCCTCTATAAATTCTCTGATGCAGTTTGTTCTTTTGTAGACCGATTTCATTTGTATGATGGTATTGATGTTGATATGAGATGTGAAATATTTTG
>LQNS02020119.1:427312-445273 GCA_001587735.2 Parhyale hawaiensis | reverse complement strand
GGGGGTTTTCCTGAAGGGCTAACTTACTGCCGTCATTTATCGCACACGTGCACCAGTCATTAATAACCCAATATGCCGTCATTTACAATGACGGCTCGGGACACTAGTATTAAAATAATGCTTTAGACTAAAAAAGGAAATATGTATACCGCGCACGCCTGTAACTTGGTTGAGTTACCGCTTGAATTCGTATTTCACTCCAATGTTTATTTTCTAATGTTGTCTACTGTATACGAGAGATAAATGTTTGAATGTGTAAGTTTAACTAGTATCACGTGAAGCAAACCTACGGTAATGTATAGAATTTAGTACATATCTTGAATCTGATCATCCGTTGTTTAATGTCTCAGGCGGAGTCTAATCTGTTTTTGCAAATACGGTCCGAGATAAAGCTGGCAAATAACTTTGTTCATGCTTAAACCTCTCTTGCCACGTTTTTCTCGAAGGTAATTTGTACCAGAGTTCTTCCACTGAAGCGTTAGAGGAACCACACTGCAACGGCTGCACCTCGGTCTTTCCAGGGTCTGGCGTGTAATATTTTATTTTTGGTAAATAATAATAATATAACATGGGCATCATAATAATAAAATAATATATTTAAAACGTCAAGGAACATTCTTTCAATATTACCGAATAACCATAATTTGACAGTTATGAGAATATAATGTTTTATTAATAATTAAATAATATAACATGCATTGTTTCAATATTAGTTTATTATTTCATCTTAACACTAACATTATGCAACAGTATTATTTTAATATTTCCGAATAATGTTTTCCTAACAATAAAATAATCATGAAAAAATAATATTATTTCAGCATTGGGGATAATATTACCAAATGTTACATCATACCGTTATTCTAATATTAACACTAGAGCACTTTGAAAGCGCATACCTCCGCCAAGCGAGGCAACTGTCGCAAAAACTTTAAATTGGCTTTGAAACCATAATTTTCTTTGTTTAAACTCCAAAATCTTATCATTTGTGCCCTATGATAGTAATAAGAGCTTGTGCAAATTTTTTGAAAATCCGTTCATACATTTTGAATTATGTATACCAATGGCATAAGCAACAATTACACTTGCCAACAAATATTAACTTCGTCTCTGCTACTTGAATTAATATTGGTGATTTCATTAATTTAGGTGCGCTGAATCCAAATCTGTGCTTAGATTTGTCCTAGCACGTAAGGTTCTTTAGATATTTGGACTTGACCCTCTCGTAGGAATAGCATTATACGATACGTCTGAAAATGTTGCCAGGGGGCGGTCTGTAGGAATAGCAGTGATGAAATACAAGAAACAGCGAGTCATTACTGCAAAATGGGATATGATTGGCAAAAACGGTCTTCAGATGAGGATTATCAAAGCGGAACTGATTCAAGTACAGTTGATAGAATTCCAGTAGCTAATTGCTTCTTGACCAGTGTTACCAACAAAACAAACAATGAAGAGTGGTGGAAACTTTCACAGTACTAGAAGCAAAATCTAGGCCGTTATGGCCCCCCTGATTCATTTTCTTTGAAGTGAAGGCTCATTTACATTACATATTACACTTCATATTTAGCACAAAACATACTTAAAAATATCGCCGTATTTGTTGGATTTAATTCATTCAATCTCATGCTCCTCACTGGTCAGCTACTTGAATTGCACCCATGCACAAAACACATTAAGATGATTGTCGTCAAGTACAGAAAGTTTGAGCGATAAATATTCATATAGTTTCTCTCAGGTCAAGAATATAACACTGAATACATTTTTCATTGGGATTGAGAACCCAACCTATGAAGGCTTGAGGTCCGATCCCTCAAATACTTCGACTCGTCGGTGTGACGTAATTTGGCTACATGCTGTGCGGTCACGGCTAAATTTTATTCTAATCCCATTGAGTCCTCCTGTAACTCTTTGCTTTCTGGGCCTATCACGTAAAAATTGTTTATATATGAAAAATTAGGTAATTACACAAGGATTCGATCCATTAGGATATGCTAGGTGGGCGAGGCCTGCTTTTCTGTTGATATATCACGCTGTTATGAAAAAGAAAAGTTCAGATATGCCTATAGTTAGCTAAGATCAAGTTAGGTTAGGTGAAAAACGTTAGGAACTCGCAAGTCCGGTTAGAAGCAGCTATGTAATGTCAGCATAGGTTGTGTTTAGCTACATGTGGTTAGATTAGACTGCGTTAGAAAAAGCTAGACTAAGTTAGGTTAGGGTAGGTAAATGCACTACAGTATAATTTAACTTATTTTAATATAACTTGCCGCAAAATAACTTAGTATGGGTGATAAATGTACAATAGGAGATAGGCGGGGGCTTTTTCCGTGTGGCTTTTTTCCACCGAGTCTTTTTTCCCATCTGGGCTTTTTTCCTATACCCTTCTGCAGCACAACTAAAGCATGCAGCACAGGAAGGGCGAAACTGAAATAATCATTTGATGATAAGCGTGATCTCAGATATGGTTTAATGAGTGGCTTCTTGCAAGAATGTGATGCTTTTCTTCTGGCAGTTAGAGTAGTCTATTGCGTATAGAGATGAGCTCTTTATGGCTACAGATGATAAAACTAATGAGTCAGCCATTTAAAGGAAATAATGTCGCTAAGTTTTATTTATTTAGAGTGACCGAGTAGACTGACTGATACTTTACGTTATTATCGTAACTACGTTTTCACACGCATTCACTGAAATGCCAATGTAATTTAATTTTAATTTAATGCCTAAGTTGTGCCTATATTTCCAGAGTTTATCGTCTCCATCTTATAATGAGCAAAAGTTGCATTTTTAAATGTACATACAGTTAACAGCTACTTCAGCATAGAAAAAAATTATTTGTTAAAGCATATTATGAGACAAAAACAACTAATTTAGACAGGGCATTAGTTATTCTCCGATCCAAAATTTATTATAAAGCAAAATCCTACTTATCCACAAACACACCCTAAGTGAGAACGCCATATCATTGGTTCAGGCAGATCGATGCCAAATAGTCCCAGAGAAGTGCACGGCTGCAGTCAATCACAAATCAACAGAGCAATGGCGTCAGAGACCGAAGGCTCATGAGACAACTATGCCCCTCATAGCATCTCCGCTTCAGGTTAGGGTATTATATCCTCAGCAGCCTTTGTATGGTGAAAATGCTGACTAGGCTAGTGAAACACAGCTAGGTCCACCTGAATTGCAAAGATAATTCACTGTACCAAGTCTGGTGAGACTGGCACTCTAACATTCTACCTCTGTACAGGACTACGGGCCATCATGTCCTAATGAGTTTCCATATGGGCGGTAGAAATTGGTGCATTAAGTTCATGATGAGGCAAAAGTAACCCATATAAATATACATAACGACCATAGCGTGCTCATTACAGTTGATAATTTATATCCCACCTTAGTTAAGTATAAAGCTAAAGTAACCCATATGCTCATACATAACTGTAGTATAGCAGATTTATTACAGCTAAAAATAAATACCCCAACTTAACAGTGTATAAGACAAGAGTAACCCATTGAGGCAAGCGGATCATTAAATTCCCCAGTAGGAAAATTTAAGCTGCTTCATCTCTCTACAATAATCGAAGCGATTGTATTCAGTAATTAAATTGCGCCGATCCACCGAAATTCATTATAAGAGTTTCCCTGTCTTGCGAACCTTTATTAAAAGTTCTCGTTAGAAGTTAGGGAATAAATAACGTGTATAATTTTCAGGCCTTTGGTCGCAGCAGCGCTCAGTCTAATGGAGAAGCAACAGCCTTGCTAGTATAAACGCTAAAGTAATGATAATTATTATTAGGTATATACATGAAGTAGAAGGAAACTAACGAAGGGTTTTACTTCCATAATGCAAACAATGAGGAGAGGATAATGTCGCCCAATAATCACTTCTGTTTAAAATGCTCATAATTACTTAATACACTATGCATGCACATACTGAAAATGAAACTAGTTATGAGTATGTAATAGGACATATATTTACAATATACGGGTTGTTGAAATTGTACAAGGCCATCAGTATTTAATTCAGATGGGTAGGGTACTAAGCTATAAATAGGCTATTTACACTGGGCTGAATTCAAATTTTTTGAAGAGGTTTAATGTTTCTCAGCAGATCTTATATGCTTTCTTTCATGTCGACTTTGGAAATGTAACTCGTTTTGTTCAATCAGGCCAGATATTTTGCTATTTCAGTTTTAAGAAAACAAATGACAACCAAGCATAAATATTTATGTTCTTCAGATACCGCATAAATAATGGAAAATATGCAACCTATGCCTAATATAATGCACAACTAGAGTTTATGTGAACATTAAGATGAAAAATGAAAGTAGCAAGTAAATAAATTCACAGTTTCGTGTATTTAAAAAAAAATGAGGCAGTGATAAAACTATTGCGGTAAAATTAGCTTTCGCACAGTTTCTCGTCTACGCTGTACATTTGGAGCGTCCCTCTAGAGGCACCAGCAGTAGCCTGCCAGCATATTCACTTCCCAAAGGCCCTGGTACATCTCTTCCATTACTCGAACATCCTTGAGAATACGGTCTCATAGCTCTTCGCTCAAATCACCACAGTTTTCCGGAATATAGTTAAAATGCGAACCAAGAAAATGCATTATAATGGACATGCATGCAGCTAGAGCTTATAGTAGGTTTTCAGGAGCTAATTAATAACACGTTCATATGCTCGATTTGGGTGGTTGCCTAGAAAGTTGATTACAATAGATACAATAACTGGTAACTCATTGTCCCTACCTACGAAGTTTCCATTTTGACCGTTACTCACTCAACCTATATTTCATAACTTTGTTAAGCGAAAATATAAAATACCTAAGCAAATTCTCTATAATCCCTTTTGTTGATTTATTTAGAAAAAATGAAAATCAGTTGCATAACATTAGTCAGAAAACACGTTATTTCCAAAAATTTATGTTCTTAAGATTGAAATAGAATGAAAACCTGACCTGATTGGGCAAAATTACTTACATTTTTGAATTCAGAATGCAAAAGCCATATAGAAACAGTTGTGAAACCCTAATCCTCAAAAATGACGCATAAGATAAAAGCTTGATAACCAAATAAAACGTTTGTTTTATGACAGATTACGTAATAAATAAAATCAATGTTTTTGATAACAATATAGAAATTATCTCTAAATTCGAATCATATACTAATTAGCCTTTAACATTTTCTCTGCATCTTGCCGTCATTATTCTTCCGGCAAAGAAAAAAAATACCACAGTTTTCCAAGCCAAGCTTTGCTTAATTATTACTTGCGTCGCTTCTAAAGCATTCATTAAACGCATATTTTTTTCCTTGAATATACGCAAATTTAAAAGGCGTCAGCTCGATCAAATTCTACGAAGCGATTTTGTCCCATTTTTTTCGAAGTGCCATTAACGAAGCAATTGTTTATGTAATGCTACGTCAAGGGCAACCGCGCTAGGCTCCAGACAATACTGTTAAACAGCCGATATTAAGGTTATTTCTTCAAGGTTATATCTTTCTGTGTAATCGCTTGCAAGTGAACAGAATGCATGTGACCCAGGAACGCTGTAATGATGCACTTTTTCTTTGATTCCTACTTTTTCAGTAATAAGAACTCCTTGCTTTCAATCTGACAGGATGTACCCTACACAGACACACTGATAATATAGTTTTTATTGAAGTCTTATTTAACTTGATCTTAACTTTACGACTTTAGATTTTGCATTGATTTTTAACTATTCATTCGCACTGTTCACTGTTACTTCTCACTTTCACTTCTTATTTTCTCTTTAACTTCTCCATTGCACGTTTACTTCTCATTTTTATGTCAACTTCTCATTTTCACTTTTACTTCTCATTTTCACTTTTACTTCTCATTTTCACTTTTACTTCTCATTTTCACTTAAACTTCTTCTCACATATACTTCCCCTTTTTATTTAACTTCCAGTAAACATTTCTACGTTCTAATTTCAATTTCATTTTTGCTAAGCTCGGCATTTTTTGAATTGCTGCGTTTTTCTGTCACTGCGTGCACGGATCTCGCGAGTTTTCGCTAGTTTTTGAAGGCTTACCACAACATGCATAACAATTATTAGCGTCCAAAATTTCATACCATGCCGTCACTCTACTTATTTTTCTTTCTGCCGTAAAACTTCAGTTTGCTGCTGGCTGTCATTCCCCTTTTTTCTATGAAATTTCTGTGATTTACCGCCTCTCGTCATTGAATTAATCGACCGAATCAAGGCTATATAACAGCTCATGAGTAACACATATGTTAGAAATTTTTCATTTTTCAATAGAAATCGCTTTCAAAATACATGCAAAAGAAGTAATACACTCCACTAACTAATTAAATCTAGATTACTAAAAAAAAAGTTCTCCAAAGCAACAGCAGTAACATTTTGTTATCATTACTTAGCGTCGTATACATATGTATGGATATATACGCTACTGTTTTTTATAATAAAAACACCACTTGCGTCCATTACTTATCATAGTAGGAATGAAAGCTTGTTTACACAACGGATAAAATCGGAGCTTTCACACGTACATTTACAGTTGCAACGCGATGCAAAGGAGTGTGCCTTGGGGGTTTATTTAACTCGACTATGATGTGGTGCGCGATGAGACCTTTAGTCTCTCAGTAGAACTTTATATCCAAATTGCCAGCACCAGGAAGCAAAGAGCGTAACGGGAGAACTCATGAACTTTTAGCACCAAAAAGTGACGTCATCATCGACTAATGTATGGCTGAGCAGCCTAGGAGTATTTTAACTAATTTCACCAGAAAAATCGTCTTAAATTGCAAAATCTATCTCTAGCGTATAAATAAATGAAGATAATATATACTAATTTAGCAATTAGCTATAGACAATTGCAGTGCGTGTTGGTGGAAACTTTCATAACACTAGCGCCGAATTTGTTCCCTTTCGGCGACTCAATTTAACTTCTTTTTCTTGATTGAAACCTTATTTACACTTTATATTCACTTCACGGTACTCTTCACAGAATATATCTAATCCTTACCAACATATATAAGCACCATTATATCCAGTTCTGTACGCGAGAGAAACCACAGTAACAGTTAGCCTTTTGCTCGAACTTTCTGTACTTGGCGACAACATTTTTCGATGTATTGCAGCTGAAGTAGCTGGCCAGTCTTGAGCGGGAGACTGAAAGAAATAAATCGAAAAAATACGATGATATGTTCAAGAAAACCATATACGAAGGTCTGAGGCCCCACACTTAAAACACTTCGACTCGTCGATGTGATGTAAATTTGCTACGTGCGGTCACAGCTATGTTTTATTTCAGTCCTATTGAGTCCTCCCGTTGCATTCTTTGCTTCCTGGCCAGTACCACGAGTGCCAAGAAATTGTTAGGCAAGTCACCGTTACTTTTTTGCATGCGTAATGGTTCAACTGCCGATTTGCATCAACTCATTATGGCTTTCGCCTCGGAATTATAGTCCATTATCGCTTTACATCAACTCACGGTTACTTTTGAGTAAGAATTTTATACCAACTGCTGCTTTGCATCAAGTCAGTGTTACTTTTATGTAAGAATTTATAGCAACAGCTGCTTTGCATCAACTCACGGTTACTTTCGTGCAAGAATAGTTACCAACAGCTGAATTGTATCAACTCACGGTTACTTTCGTGTTAGACTAGTATTATACTAACAACTGTTCCGCATGAACTCATTGTTACTTTCGCTTAGGTATACGCGATGAAGCATGCAGCTTCCTAATCAAGAGCGAGGCCGCTCACAGTTTTGAAGCAGCATCATTATCTCAGGTAATGGTTTTTACCTGCCGTACGCATGCTAACGCTGTTACCTTTCACCAACGCCTCTGCGCTTAACGAGTCACCCGATTCGAAAAATGAGACTAAAGCCTTATTAAGGGCTTTCAAAACTCGGACTCTGAAAAAATACTCGAAATGTGGCCCTTCTGGCCGGCCATATAGCACTTTATGATTGAATTTTCACGGTTGGAAGATAAGCCATCAACGTAGCATCCAATTTTTTTTTTTTTTTTTTAGGTAACCAGAGTTTTTCTCTCGATTGTATAGAGACGGGACGGTGAATCAAGGTCACCGCAAATAGGACTGCAAGCCCCTTGCTGGGCAATTTGTGGATGATTTTTTTCTTTTTTTGTTAATCAAACATTTTTCTAAACATGCAATGAGTGAAATAATAACTCTGTAAAATATTGCAGTAATTTTTACAGGATTATTACAAAATCTGAACATTGACTCTCTAGCTTCCTATACAGGGCACCATATTAGTAGCCCGCATTGTGTTTTTTATAATAACAGATTACTTTTTCAGTAAAATCCAAACATTCCTCACCGGAGTCATGATGATGTCAATCTGCTTGTGCTGCAAAATGAATATTACATTAATTTGATGCACCGGCAGGTAATAAAGCAACGGCCTACTTTGTTAATCGTCATCAGTTTTAGCGTCCTGAAATATTGACGATAGTGTAATATAAATCCTAATTGAAACTCCATAGAAACTCCATAGCAATTTATTTGTCGAAACCATCAAATGTTTGCACACGCAAACATTTATTTAATACGAAATACGAATTCTCCCAGCAAACATAGTTAATACGGATTTTGTAATTAATATACGTACTATGTTTGAACTGAGGTAATAAAAACTAGAGCACTCTGGCAGCGCATGCTTTCGCCAAGCAAAGCAATATTAACGAAAAATTCAAACTGGCCTTGGAACTATGATTTTCTTTCTATTGGCACCGTAATGTTGTCATTTGTACTTTTTCAAAATAATAACAGCTTTTGTAATTTTCTTGAAGATCCGTTCATACTTTTCGAGCTATGTTGTTCTAAAAAACAATAGGCAAATACCCAAACAGATAAGCCGACCATCACCAAAATTTGATCATTCGTAATATACGTAACAGAGCATGCAAATTTAATAAAAATCCGTTCATAATTTTTTTGTTATTTAACATGAAAAATCAATCACAGAGACAAACAGACAGATTATCACAAAAATTTGGTCATGTGCTCTTCATTATATACCTAACAACTCATGTTAATTTCATTAAAATCCGTTGTTAGCTTCTTGAGTTTTAGTTGCTTAGAAAAAGAGGCTGGGAAACGAACGGTTGAACGGATCTTTAGCAAAAGTTAATCAACTGTTACTCTTCATATGCCAAACGATCCCTGTAAATTTAGTAAAGATCCATTCAGAACTTTTTGAACTTTTCTTTGTGACACACAAAAAAACCGACAAACTCGACAAAAACATAACCTTCTTGGCGGAGACAATTGCATGATAAAATTGTCAACCATAGTTGTATGACGTTCTATATGAAATAAAGTCTCTGACGCTTATCCATTGGATTAGTCAAAGTAACTACGCCATCTAATGTAATACCATCTGCAGTATCTACATTGCTTCCCAAATTGCATCTTTTATTGAAAATGCCGACCATCTTGATAAATATTCCTCTTCGGAACATTCCATAGAATTTCAATAGGGTTTAATACAGCTGCGCAAGCTGGCCATGTCATCAAGCGGTGTCTTGAAAAATCTTAACTGCTATAGGTATGCAAGAGATGTTCTAGATGATTTGGAAAGTGCATGCATTATCTGGTATGACTCTCAGGTAGCAAAACGTCCTACGTTTTCAACAACTCCTAAACATTTACCCCTACAATGCAACATAGGCAATATATATCATATTACTTCTGCCTTGAACTTTCTAAAAACCAATCAACATGTCTCCAAATACCCGAGGTGAAAACATAACTCCGCCTCCTACTTATTGGTGCCTTAAAAATTATTAGATTGGACTATTTAACTGATAGTAGACCATTCAGCAGACTCATTCCAAGAGAGGAGCCAACTTCCGCTGTAGCACACAAGGTCCTGATCAAAAGTTTAAGACCACTTGAAAATGCAAAAAAATAAAACATTTTAGGGATAAATGCATCAACTGTTTCGACTAAGGATCAGTAATTCTCAAAGGAAAAAGTGAGAGAGACGAAAAACACTTGCTATTACAATTTATTAGGTACTGTACATTTTTTGTCAAGTAATGAGTTTTTCAGTTAGCCAAAAATTATAAGACCACAAACAGAAATCGTAGGTAATCTTTCGACAATAACGTTGAGGTGAGCAAAGTTTAAACTTAGTAATGAGTACTGCCTCCATTCTTGTTGATAACCTCAAAAATTCTTTGTGAAATACTACATAGAAATGAGGGTTTCCATTAGGGTTGGAGCAATGCTGTTCCAGTTCTTAAAGATGGCATCACGAAGTTCGTTTACTGTCACGTATTGTTTCCCATTTCCGCAAACAAAGATTTTAAGTTGGGTTTTAGTCTGGCGAACATGCCGCATGACCTAAAACAGTAACCCCATTTTCTTGGAAAAGGTCACAGTCTGGTGGGCAGTGTGGAAAAACCATTCATCGCCACACAAAAAAGGGCCCTCCGTCGACGAAAAATATCTTTGTAATATGCCGATATAACCAGCAGCTGTTTGACGACCCTGCAGCCCCTGAAGCTTCATTGCTGTACTCTGTAGGAAAAGGCACCCCCTACCATTACGGAGCCTCCACCGCCGTGACACTTGGAAAGAATTTGAAGAGGCATCTCTTTGTGTGCCAGTACCGATGGAAGCCATCAGGGCCATCCTGATTAAACTTTTTTGACAGAAAACAAAACTTTAGACTACTTTTCAATCTCCTGTGTTTTGTGCTATCGAGCAAACTGTAAACGGGCTACTTTATGACGCGGAAAAAAACCGAGGACTTTTCAGACACTTTTTGCTCTTCGTGCTCTTTTGTCGTAAGTGTCGCCTGTTGGTTACTGAACTGCAATCAGCATCTGTGAGTCCCTTGATTCGCCTGGAAGACCGTGCTGTGTCTTGAGAAACAACCCGTTCAATTCTCCTACTCAATGCAGAGGAAAGTTTTGTCGGTTTACCACTAGATTTTGCTGTTATAAAACTCTCAGGGTCCTTTAGGAAGTTGCAAATCACAGTTTTACTGAGGTGAATCACAGCTGCGACTGCACGCTGCGACAAACCTTCAACAATTCGACCACGTTCTAACTCGGAGAGATTGCTTGCTTTGGCCATAGCGACACCTTCACACTCTCAATGCAAGCCTGTAACTGATCTGAAACGTCAGAAATTACCCTGGAACTAAACATTTATTACGCTGGTGGCATAATTTGATTACCTGGAAACCTCATTATTTGATAAAAATGTGCATTTCTTAATAAGTTGTCACAGCAGGTATTTTTCGTGTTTTTCGCCTTTTACCTTTAGGAACTACTAATCCTTTATCGAAGGACTTTATTTACTTACCAGGAGAAATTTGTTATTTTTTACATTTTCAAGTGGTCTTAAACTTTTGATCAGAAGTTTATACGAGTCATTGCAGCATGGGGAGCCGACTCACACTCCGGCTCTCTTAAAGTTGCTGCCGTTATGAAACAAGAATCTGATGGGATATACGTGCTGATGGAACAAAGCCGCCTGAACATGATAGGCGTTACGAATTGATGAGTTTTGGAGGAGTTCGACGTTGTGGAAGGTGCTGCTTCCAGTGTATGTGTAGATGATTTTTAAACATTTTGTCCGTTTCTTTTTCAACAACCTCCGATGGCAGTCTGTTCCAAAACTGTTCACTATGTAGTATGGGAGGAACAACTGATTTTGCTTCGATGTCGATGCTTGTGTTTTTGGTTACTGCTTCGGAAACGATAACCAACGTCTTTGTCGGAGTTCCATCGTAGTGACATCGCAGAAACCATTCAAGTATTTGCATGCTTTAGTTTCCCAATTGAGTCTGCGTTGCTTGAGAGAGATGAGACCAAGTTCTTGAAATTAACGCTCGTATAGCTCGTGCCACAGCTGGGGTATATTTTTTTCATTTGCGTTGGATTCTTTCAATTTTATCTATATCATCTCTGCAGTGATGCGGCAACCAGAATTGAGGAGCAAACTCTAAATGTGGGTGCACTAGTTCTCTGTATATAGAAAGGATTTTGTCCTCAGACTTGTACTAAAAACTCCTCGCATAAAAGCGCAGGACTGCATTTGCTATTTTGACAATCTTGTCAACTTGATGCCCGTGTCTCAGACTGTCTGTGATAGTTCAACACGTTGCTGAATGACTGTTGATAGTTTTCTACCGTTCTTTTTCCTTCGAGCTGAGATGTTGTGTGGTCCAATGTGCATTACCTAGCATTTGTAGACATTGAAGCTCATCTGTCACTTTGTGGTTCATTTTTTGAAGTTGTTAGGATCTTGCTGGAGTTCTATTCTACTTCATTTTTATACAGCCTTATGATAAAGCTTCGTGGATAAAGCTTCGCGACAATTTGCTGATTATACTTCAAATGTTAACATCAGGATCATTCATGTAAATTATGATCAGTAGTGGGCCTAGCACGCCACTTTGTTGAATTTTAGATGAAACAAGCATCCAGCCGCTCCTCACTCCATCGAGTTACATTCTCTGTTGCCGACCATTGAGCCATGTACAGATCCAACGTGAAAACTCATCCTGAATGCAACGAGTTTAAGGATAATTTTTATCAATTGCAACTTATCCGGTACTCCACTCATCTGGCCCATCAAGGTTAGAACAGCAATCGCCTCTAAAGAGCTGTTATGAAAGAAAATCAATATTTAAGCAGTCTTCTGCTCATTTGACACTGTGTTGTTTATAAAAGAGCTTAAGAGGAGGCGTTATGATAGGTTTTGCGTTCTTGCCGACATACTTTAGATGGTGGCACCTTATAGATTTCGACATATTACTGTCAAAACGTAAACGTACTTTTCAACTATTGAAACCAGAGCTGGTAGCATTTTGTTACGTTGTACGTGACATAGCATGCCAGGAAAAACACCTGGAAGTACCCAATGGACAGCAGAAGATTTCGCGATTTTTTTCATAGTTCGATGATACTTTCGTATGATGTTTGATATTTCTCCTGCGCCGTTTTATGTTCCCAAACTCTGAGGCAATGATGGTCTTCTCATTTGATGTTAAATCTCACTTTTGACCGATGTTAAGTCTTTCATGGCACATGTCCAATAAATTAGTACAATGAATATTTTTACTGCTTCACACAAAAATAACTGATGTGGTTTTATTTGCATTTGCGGAGATATTATTTATTTTGCTACAACGCATGCAGGCAGGTATTACCATTATTCAGTGGATAATTATTTTTGTTTTGCCATTTTTTTCAGCTTTTGCTATTTTTTTCGTTCATTTATTATACATGAAGATATTAGATTACATTCAGCTATAATAAAAGTCAAGAACGTTGAGAAAATATCTTCTTGTTCAAATCCTACAACGTTAATTATTAATTTGTTCCTAAGTGGGAAGAAAACTTTCATAAACTTTACGTGCTTTTATCCCACGCAAAAAGGACGCTGCAAAACGTACTGCAAACTGTATTATTATAACCCATATGATCTATAGAGAGCCACTATTTTCTCAGTAAGAAGTTCGTGAGACTTTGTTTTGCACAACTAATTTGTTTATGTATACAATTCCTACTCCCAATTAAATTTTACTTTATTAAATAGCTCACTTTTTCCGCCATAGACCAACTGAACAAGCTGTGGTTTATATTTTTTCTTTAAAATTTTATACCTGCACTACAGACAATGCCCTTTCTATTTCGAAGACAATCCACTTACTTCGAAGAGCCAAAATACGTTAAATTTTTACAGCATTTTGTTAGGCCCAACCTATATTTCATTTTATTTTAAGCTGTATAAGAGAGTATCATATGTTCTTTAGTTATGGCTTCTTCATTTACACGTTCAGCTCATCGGCATCGACGAGTTACACAAGACATACCTACTGTATATTTCCCTTAATGCCTGACGCACAACTTCAGTCAGTCCACTTTACTTATTCAAAAAAGGTAGAAATATGCATTTTTACATCATTACTAGTTGGGCACGACGTTTCCACAGTTCAGCTAACGTGATACGAAGAATTGTATAACACTCAAGTGAAATTTTCATTAATTCCATGAAGCAGGTAACGTTAATAGAACCACATGGAGTGAGCAAACGTTCCCTCAAGCAAGTTTCCCTGCCTCAAAACCTACTGCAAACAAAAAGGAAATGAAAACGTTCCTTTGATATGCAAATTGATGCCAGAGTTCGCCTAAAAGCTTGTATTTCAAGAGCGAAAAATATTCTTTTACGGCCAGGGCTGCTCTTGGCTGTTCTTCTTACTGCTTTACTTTTGGATTTTTTTTACAGAATTTAAAAGAAAAAAGAAATGTTTTTCTCTACCTCGCGGTGGCTATTCTTATTTGGTTAACATGAATAAGTTACTTTCGACGGCTAAAACCTATCTTGGAAGCTAATAGAAAAGAATAAGCTGTGATGAATTCAGTTCCGCAGATCAACGCAAACTAATTTCCATAGAAAAGCATCAGTTTTGCTAAATTTAATTCGGCAGATCAACGCAAACTAATTATCAGAACCTATGGCAGTAAGTAATCTTCATTTTTTTTAGGAAATCATTAAACTTTGTCAATAGAGTCACCTCTTTCTAAAAGGCACTAAATTAGCCATAAATAGTCTTAATTTATGATAGAAAGTCATGTTAATCATATAAGTCGAACATGAAACTGTAATATACTCACCACCTTCTTGACACAGATGCCACTGGCACTAAATTTGCAGGACAATCCACACCGACAGTGCTGTGTTCCTGGTTGAGTGCCACATACGTAACACTCTTCTACAATAAATGACAGCAAATACTAATGAATATCGCTTGAAAGAATTGACATCAATAAACTTCAGATATTTTTTCTCTATCTGGCGTCAAAAATTGTGATAATTCTTTTAGTTTGGTGCAAAACTAATGTCCAATTTTTAGTACAAAAACTTCAGACCGAATTTATTAATTTTTAACCTCTTCTTGTACGTATAAAGTAACTCTGCGTTTAATTAGTATCGATTTCTTTGAGATTATCAAGCGTTTGCCCATTATTTTTAAAAATTTTACCTCCAGATTTGTCCTACCTAACGGTAACGTAAGATGAGGCTGAGTAGAGGAATTTCATGAAGGTGTTGATGCAAGTGCGGCAGCAAAATCTATTCAGAACACTTATGAGGTCGATGCAGTGGATGGAAGAAATTGCAGGAGTAGGTTTTAGACTGCTTCCGATGTCGTGAGTGATTTAACTTTGAAAGAAAAGTCAAAAATATAAAAAAAATGATCCGCAATATTACAAGTTTCTGCTTTAGAGAACCCTACCATTACCACTAAGGAACTTACAGAACACCTAAATGTAGTCCATTTCACGGTGGTACGCCCGGTTATACACATTTTTCTGCATTATGTTTTTTTTACTTAGTCACCAACCTAATACGAACAGGATACATTGGTATTACGTTACGGTGTTTTGACCAGTGTACGTATCATGTACAATCTTCAATGAGCTTACGTTCGTTAATAATTAAGTTATGGAAGGTTCACTGCAACTGCCAAATTTAGTGATGGAAAGCAGTAAGCGCTACCGCTATAAGTTCTGCTGAATAAATAATCCCCATCCTTACAGGATTACACAGTGTGAAATAGGTCTTTTTTGGGCGAGTAGGAAGGCATCAAGTAAAACGTAAATAGCATTTGCGTGATTTTCTGAAGAAATTTATCAGACAGAAAGCGTTTGCCTCATTCGTCTTTGCAAATGGGAAACCTTTCATTTGAAAAGTTCTAAAACTTAACCATGCAAATTAGTACGTTTTTTCTAATTAGGTTAGTGTATACCTCCGACAAAAATATTGTGGCAAAAAAAGTTGGGTTGACAGCTGAGTCAGTCCTAGAGTCTTCACGCCCGTAGTGGCAACTACTACAAAAAGACACAACTGAAGCATAGATACATACACCTGGAAAGTACTTCAGTAATCCAAGAGATAATACGCCAAATTTTACGAAGTTAAGAAGTTGCAACTACGACGAAAATTTTCCTCATCCGCTGGGAAAAAGCAGGACAATCTGTACATCCGCAGCTACGTCCCATTGTTTCAACTGCTGAAATGATCACTTCATGTTTCGCTACATGCTCCAAGTACGCCCACAAGTCTTAGTTTAAAGAAGGCGAAAAGAAAAGTAAAACATAAGGTAAGGAGAGGGTGCCCCAGCTGAAGTCCATCTGCATCACTGTCAACCTATACACTTTGCAGCTTGGTCCAACTGCCTTCACCACATCACCGTTAAACATTGCTATATGCTCATGTTGCTTGAAGACGGTAGTTACTTTGTATTATCCGGATTAAGGATAGCACGTGATGGTCATTTCAATAAATGTTTATATTTTATTGCATTGGGCTTTGAGGATGAAAGTTTTGTCTATCTCATCGCCGTACACGATGTGATATACAAACTATGTTAATAAATGCAGAGCGCTCTCCATTACTCTACTTTCATAAGGAAATTTAAATGGGAATTTGCTAAGGTAACTGCTAATAATATCCGCGATAGGAAATAAAAATTGACGTTTCGGGATGTACAAAAATCCTAGCATCAGAAGTACAGAAAAATGATAACATACAACCTAAAATTAAAATTTATTTTATTTCCTGTCGACGGGAGCATATGGTTCATCAACGGTGGGGGGAGGGGTTCTAAGAAGCAAATGAAGTGGGCTGAATGGGCTGCGTAAATAGTGCTAATGACAGCCTCAATCTCTTTGCCTAATCTATCGATTCTTCTGTTGAACTTCTAAAGAAAAACAATAGTTCTTAGGCATGCGCTACCTTGTAGTAAACATGAAGAACTTCAACAGCACTTCAATTAAATTGGCTTTGATTACACAGCTGCGTTTATATTGAACAAGCCCGTAGTTTATTTTCACTGGAACTTCTGTTCAGTCAGCCGTGCTTCTATTCATTTATGCAGCAATTGCAGTATAACATAAGATAGCCAGCTGTTATCCATAGCACAACAATCCACGGTGTTTGCTCACAATATTCAATTACCAACACCAGCAGGGAGAACGTCAATTGGATGTATATTCTAAGGAGGCATGTGTTTAATGAGTGATCGCTACAAACAATAGGCTATGGTATGTTGCATCGCGTGACGTCAATTGGATGTATATTCTAAGGAGGCATGTGTTTAATGAGTGATCGCTACAAACAATAGGCTATGGTATGTTGCATCGCGTGACTTAACAATTTGAAATTTTACGTGATCTGTAAAGCACATTACTACATACACTCGACTGTCAACAATGACGACATCATCAAATGCTATGTGTACATAAAGAAGACCGTCAACAGTGACTGAGTCAACTGTTTTGATAACAAGAGGCAGTAAACAGCGACGACGCTACTACCACCCAAGACACAGAGCACCCAAACAAGACATTTACCGCTCGTCCAACATCTGTCAGTCCTCCTCACGCAATAAAGACAATAGATTCACCTCTCTCGCTACTACCATCAAAGACACAGAGCACCCAAGTAAGACATTTACCACTCGTCCAACATCTGTCGTTCCCTCTCACACAATAAAAACAATGGATTCACCTCTCCCGCTACTACCACCAAAGACACAGAACAGAGCACCCAAACCACTCTGCATCTCACAACTCTGGCTGCAATGACGCGGTTCCAGGCCGTCCATACGGGCAGTAACGAGGTGTCGTATTACTACGCGGCATTACCTCGGCTATCCGGAGGCGCGTTTTAAAAAATAATGTTGATTTGTGCTCGTGCAGAGCAAGATTGCCCCAGTTGAGCATCAAAGCGGCAGTGCTGAAGGGCTGAAAGTAATCTTGTGAAGAGTTCACATCGTGCGACCAAGCGCCCTATCCCGCTTAAAGCAGATGTCCCGGTTCGCTATGACGCGACTCCCGCCATGGCTCCTGTCTCACTCCCCTTAGTTATAAGTCAATTATGACACTTCTTCTTGATTCTTTTATGCTGGCCGAGAGTTTCCTGA